>APFE030898811.1:44445-59048 GCA_000404065.3 Pinus taeda
TTTTTTAAATGCAAAGAAATAAATTAATTGTATAAGAGTTGGATGCATTTAATAAGAATACAATTCTACCCTCCTACCATTATCAAGCTGGCATTTCCAATAGAGTGTCTTGAATAAAATTTGTTCTCACTTGGGATTCGCCTAAATTATGATAATTTTTGTTACTTTAAGAAAAACATCGCATCAATAACTTAAAAAACTAAAAGTTTCTGTCAACTGTGGAAACCGGTTCTCAGCTGTGGAAACCTGTTCTCCATCATAGTCCACCTGTCATCCACATACCACTGTTGTTTTCTCCGACCACGGTTTTATACACTTTTTTACATTGGGCAGGTGGGTTTTGGCAAGGAGGTGACGCTTAAGGGCATTAAAAAGTCCCCTCGCCATACATTTACAAAATAGATAGAGAATCTTTGGAATGTATATCAAACCAAAATTTAGTTTCTACAAGCGTAGAGACACCAAGTATCTAAACATAGTGAATTTATATTGGTATACCAAACCCATCCCAGCACAAGTGATAGAGGAGAAGGGCCAAAATAATCATAGCACAAGTGATGGAGAAGAAGGGCACAAGGCTTATTTATAATGATCGTTTAATATGTGTTTCTTTTCGAGAAGTGAATTTTAATGTCATAGTTAATATGGTGGGATCTTTTCATTGGACTATTGTGCTAATTAAATAATCCATAAACAATTCATTGTAAGTGTATAAATTTTTGTGATACTTATCCTGGTAGATCTTCTAACACCACTTTCAGGTGTTTGAGGTGCTTTTTGCTATTGTGGTTGTTGTTCTGGATGTTGATCATTATGATGTTCAGGCATCATCACTTTTTCTATGATCTCGTCAAGCACTGTGTATTCTCTGTTTTCTTTTTCATGTTTCCTTTCGTGTAGCTAATTCTTATACAAAACCTTTTCATTGAATATGACATCTCTGCTCCTAATGATTCTGTGTTTTTCATAATCATAAAAGTGATAACCAAAATAATTAACACCATATCCAATAAAAGTGCATTTCTTTGATTTTGCCTCAAGCTCTGTTCTATTTTCTTTGTTAATGTGGACAAAGGCTTCACAGCCAAAAGTCTTTAAAAAAGAGTAATTTACCTTTTTACCTTTCCACACCTCCTCTGGAATACCACCATCCAAGGAACTTGAAGGCCCTCTGTTTATTAGATAAACAATAGTATCTACAGCATCTGCCCAAAATTTTAAAGGCAATCCTGCATGCAATCTCATGCTCCATGATTGTCCTGTTCATCCTTTCTAACTCACCATTTTCTTGTGGTGTTCCTGGAACTGTATTCTCTCTATGAATTCCATTCTCTGAACAGTACCTATCAAACTCTTTGCTGCAATATTCACCTCCATTGTCTAATCTGAGACACTTCAACATTTTTCCTGTCTCATTTTCAATCAAAGCTTTCCATTTCTTGAAAGTATCAAATACATCAGATTTATTTTGAATACAATAAATCCAGGTTTTTTTGGTTGCATCATGAATAAAAGTAACATATTAACGAAAGCCACCAAGAGATGATACCTGAGCAGGTCCCCATACATTTGTATGCACAAGCTCCAATTTTTTTCTCTTCTTTTCTTTCCCAACTCTGAGGAATCTGACTCCCTTCTGCTTTCCATAAACACAATTCTCATAGAATTTTAAATCAACATGCTTCAAACCTGACAACAAATTTTTTGAGTGAAGGATCTACAGCCCCTTCTCACTCATGTGCCCGAGCCTATGATGCCACAATTCCGTATCTTTTCCTGTAGAGGTTAAAGCATTAATAGAATTAGAAGTACCATTGCATAAATACAATGTACCAACCTTTTCTCCTTTTTCTATTACCAAGGATCCTTTTGTGACCTTCCAGGTTTTATCTATGAAAGTAGTTACACAACCTTTACCTCCCAACTTCCCTATTGAAATCCAATTTTTCTTCAGATATGGAAAATGCCTTACCTCCTTCAATAGCCATTGATTTCCATTTTGTTGTTTTATGAAAACCATACCCATTCCAATGATTTTACAGGGTTTATCATCACCTAATCGAACCTGTCCAAAATCTCCTTGAACATAATCATGAAAATGTTTCGTATCAGGCATGGCATGGAATGAGGCCCCTTAATCTACTACTCAGGCATCAATAATATTTTCTAAAGAAAGAGTCAAAGCATATTGCAACACATCACTTGTTACATTCGCTTCATGATTATTTTCTTGTTGCGCGTCTCCTTCTTTTCCCTTCTGAGAGTTGTAGTCTTTCTTCAGGTGTCCTTTCTTCCCACATTTCCAGCACACTATCCCCGATCTGGACTTGGATCTACCTTTTGTTGACTTACTGCGATATCCAAGACTCTTTCCTCTTTCCATCTTTCTTCCCCTAGTCTCTATAGTCAAAGCATTACTTGATGTCTCACCAGAGCTTTTCCATCACATTTCCTCACTAAGGATTGCACCAACAACATCATCAAACTTTAAAGTACTAAATCTAGAGATAGAGTTACTAATGGAAATAACTAAACCATTCCAACTTTCTGGAAATGAGCACAAAAATAACAGAGCCCTAACTTCATCATCAAAAGTTACCCCTACAGAACTTAACTGACTGGTAACTATATTAAATTCATTTAAATGATCAACAATAGATCCACCTTCTAACATTTTCATATTAAATAAACGCTTCATAAGAAATACCTTATTTGAGGCTAAGGATTTTTCATATAGTTTGGCCAATGCCGACATTAAACCCTCTATTGTCGTTTCCTTTGAAATATTAAATGCTACCGACACCGCTAAGCAGAGCCGTGTTGTTTCAAGTTCCTTTGTATCAAGAATATCCCATTCTGTGTCTGTCCTACTCATCGGATTATTTTCCTTTTCACTCAATGGTTGGTGCAAATCTCTCTGATAGAGATAATCTTACATTTGCATATTCCATATCTGGTAGTTTTGGCCGTTAAATTTGTTGACCTAAACCTAACATCTTCCGCCATTGCTCCCTCTCGAACCAGGAACCCTTCTCTCCCGCGAGTTTATCAGCCAAGTAGACCTTTGGCTCTGATACCCGTTGTTAGAAAATTATATATTACAGAGCAATGGAACACATAAAATATTGTATAAATATAAACACAGAAAACACATAAAACAAGAGAAACACAAATATACATGTGTCACCCAGTTTGGGGTACGTCCATAGAGAAATAGCCAATCCTTCCTTTTATATTATCCAGAAAACTGAAGAGATATAACCTAAAACAGATCTGTTGTAATTCCCTCTTCACTCTCAATCTCCTCTCTCTTCCTCACTTAGAATACAGATCTACATAGGCGTAATGCAATTCCCTCATATATAGCGAGGGGTTGCCTTATAGGGCAAAACACCCTAGATTAAACATAACTTCTACCGTCATATCTCTGCCTAATGAATGGCCTAGATTGATTACAAAATTACGACATTTTACAAGGCAATTTTACATCTATTCTTAGCTTTGGGGGCGTTGCCCCCAATCCACCCGCTGGGGGGGCTCCCAAAGGTCGCAGCTGGCCTCCCCGAACCCCCCTACAATGAATATTTTACGGGCGGCGTTACCGCTGCATTACGAACTGCGGTCCAATGCAGGAAAACCTTTGAATTCAGAAGATAATCAGGCTCCACATCCAACACCCATTTAAGGAGAAAATTTGCATGCAAAAGGCGAAATTCACTCTGCACTTCTGAAGCCAATGATCAAGCCTTGGGAAGAGCTTGTCTATAACAAGCACAAAACTGGTCTTGGATATGACAAGGATGTGTCCTTTAATATTCCAGATTACTCAAAGCCCATCTAGTTTCAGAGTGTTGGATTTCTTCATGACAGTTCACCTTTAGCTATTTCAGATTATGTTCCTTTTCCATAGCAGCAACAACAGAATGTTAAATGCCAACATTGTGACCAAATTGGCCATAACAAAGCTCATTGTTTTGATCTTCATCCATGCAAGAATTGTGGTCAACATACTAATTCTTAACACAGATGCTTCAAAAACAAACCTCCTGCAAGAACGAAGATTCATCTTGGATGGATCGCTTCTAGGAAATGGGCTTCAATAGGAAAGAAGATATTCACTCATACAACAAGATTTGTTCCCGAATATTGAAAAGTCTTGTAGTTGATATCTCTTCATATTCTCACCTTGTATCTGATAGGGAGGGAAGTGATGGCCATCTACAAGTTTCAAAGCCACATCAAGTGAGCCTGAGCCACAACCTACCACAATAGATTCAGAGTTGTATCCAGAGACAGATTTTCCATGAAGAATTCCTTTGGTTGGTGGTCAACCTTAAACCATATATGCGGGATTGTGACCTCCCTTCAAATAATTGGGCACACTTCCTCTAGCAGAAGAATTCAGCTTCTTGCCAATTTTGGAAGAGTTCCATGAATTTCATTAAGAATTCCAGAGTTGGTGGTCATCCTTAAACCACTATAGGTTATAGACCTCCTTGTTTAAGGTTGAAGGTCTTCCTCTCCAAAGAATTAGGGACACTTCCTCTTGCATAGGATTACGACGTCTTGCGAGATTTGGAAGAGTTTTGGGAACTCAACTAAGCATTCTAGTGTTCGTGGTCATCCTTAAACTACCCCCCTTATAACAACATTTCAAAGATCACATTCAACCTAGACTCTAGTGCTGCCATGCATATTTTTTCACATTTTTAATTACAACTCTCTTCTTGGACTCACACATATACCCCTTCGTATTAAGGGGGGGAATGTTGGACACGTAATCCTCTAAGAGTTCTTGCAGAAGCTGAACAATCAAAGGTAGTTCAAGGGACCACTTGGAATATGAAACCAAGGGCCACTCCTATGTATTATAAATATGTATCATTATGTATAAAATATGAAACTCAATGTTTATCATTCATATTCTGCCTCCTCCATGTATTTGTTTAACAGACCAAAAGTCTAGATTATAAGCCTAGACCAAGCTAAGTCCCTTGTGATAAGGATCGACCCTATGTGAACAAATTCAAAGTCTAAAATAATCTAAAAATCCTAAGTTCTAAAATTAACACAAGATTAAGGTGACCGAGTTATGTTTTGAGGACTAAAGGTAGTCCTTAAAGCCGACAAATAAATAGAAAGGAATAAATACCAAACTTGTAACATACACGACCCATTCATTTCACATTCAAGGAATGGGGTAGTATTTTTTTTTTTGGGGGGGGGGGGGGCTATTCTATGCGGCTCCGGGACCCCAACACACTTTGGAATTCCAACTTGGAGTCCCCTTTGGAATATTTACCTCTTGACTAGCGTGTTGTGACTACAGGACCCTCATCATGTGTTGAAATTTCAAGTGATCTTCTGAGGTAGATGTAGATTAGAAGTCACTGCGCCTTCTTCATGAATGATGATCTTCATTCTTCTTCTTGTACCTATGACTTGATAACCTCTAGCACTTTTAACACCCTTTTCATCAATGGCAACATATTTCTAACAATGTGGAATCCCAACCACTTTGTGGGATATGTCTAACTATGAGCATTTTTGTCATGTTTTGGAAACCATGCTATTTCAGAATATGCGCATAAGATTACAAAAAAAAATCGTCAACAATAGCCTATGGGTCAGAGGATATTTTCATAGGCCCTTGCAAGTTATTAACATATACGAATAATGGATTTTCTCTCCACCACATAGAATTCATGACCAGGAATAAGGAACAATCCATTGGAAATTGTAGGGAACAAATTGAAATTTTGGAAAAGTAAGCCATGGAAGGATATATTAAAAGTTGGAAACAAGCCAAGGATGGAATTTAACAAAGGGACCCATTTATTCACAACAACTTGAAAGTATCATTAGAGAGAGTAAATAGATATATTAAGTGCATATAAAGTTGTGGAAATAGATGGATAGGTTTAAAGTTCCTCTATCTAGTCATCTGGCTACCCACTAAGGAATATAGGAAATAACATAAGTTGTCTAGGAGTGAGGGAATTATCTTTCTAGAAGGAAATGTAGGCAAGACCGTTGAAAATCTAGTAAGAAAGGCTTATTTTGACTTGCCTTGGTCAAACTAGAGGAAAATTTCAAAATTCCACATCATCAGACAACTTGGATGAGTTAATTGAGGTGACATGGCTATCATCACTCAATTAGCTTAGTTAGTTCAAGTTAGGGGCATGAAATTTAGTTTTATGTAGTGATTCCTAAATTTTAGGAGCCTAAGTTGAGTTAATTTCAGTTCTAACAATTTAAATCAATTAAATTGAGTTATGGTCAGTTAAACTAGTTCCAAATGTTGGAGGAACTAGCGGAGGGTCTAGTACTGGGGTGTGTAGTCAATCACAACTTAGTGATCAACCATCTAATTGATCAATTAGCCTAAATTAGTTCATGCATGCAGAGAATATGAGTTAAGAGTTTAGATTGGAGTTCAAGGGAAGTGTACTATCAGTTGTAGACTATTCCAAGTTGTAAAGGTGGTACACGCGGTCAGAGGATCAACCTAGATGAATTGCACAATCCAGATTGAGGAATTCCTAATTAATAGGGGCCTAATTCCTCAAGGAACAATTCAAGGAAATAGGAGCTCAACAGGCTGAGAAATTAGTTAAGTATTGATCATATTCACTCATTGAACTAGAAGGATAGAAGATACCGATGCAGGTTGCACTCAAGCTTAAGAAAGAACGCATATTATATTCATCCATATTCATCCAAATTCCTTGATTAATGCAATACATATAGGAAGGGGTTTTGAGCATTTTATTTCCCCTAGATAAATTTTTGTGTATGTGTGTTGAATCATGGTGCATGTTTATGATTTCCTTTCTCGATCATGAATTTATTTCCATAGATGAATAGAGTAGATTCAAGTTTTATGTTTTACTAAATTACATGAGTAGTTTTGAATCTACCTAAAATTTCTACATGGTGTTAGAGCAGGATTCATGGTAGAGAAGATAATTCAAAGTTGTATTTGCGGGAGGATTAAATTTGTAGGATCAATTCTTCAGGGCTAGAAAGATGTATTTCTATGGACTAAGGCTTGATCATTATACCATTGAGGGTGGCTCAAATTCTATTGCTGTGAAGGACAGGATGGAAGTGGTGCTGAAGGATAATGAGTTGAAGGAATTTGTAGATATTGAGATCTTGAAACCACTAGCAGTTGATGTTCAATATCTAGCAGCATGTAACAAGTGTGTAGCCAAGGCTAGTATAATCATATTGGAAGGTGTGAAGGATCACATTGTCTCCAATATCCACAAGATAAAAACCTTGTATGAAATGTGCGAAGCACTGACAGATTTGCTCCAAAATAGTAGTGACGACATGAACCTGCTGCTCAAGGACAAGCTTCAGAATATCAAAATACATAAGACTAAATTTATTCAACTATAACTAAGCCAGTTCAAACAATGTCGTCATGAACTTGGAGGAGTTGGGGTTATTTTTGTAGAGGATGATCTCATGAGCTAGCCCTTTTAGGCCTTACTAAGTGATGGCACAACTACTGGGATTCGGTGAATGGGAGGGAGAAGCTACCAAATTTCGAATGCCTTTGGTTGGATTAGGTAGAGGAGGAGATAAGGTGAAATACCAGAGATGGGACCTCATTCAAGGAAGTGGAAGAGGACTTTGCATTAGCCATTAAAGGAATGAAGGCCAAGGGGAAGAAGTTACTAGGTGAGGTTGATTCTAGTCAAGAGGTAATGAAGAAAGACCTTTCCAAAATCAAGTGTTTCAATTGTCATGAAATCATGTAGTATTCCACAAAATGTCCACACAAGAAAGAGAGAAAAAAGGATCTCACAGTAGTAGCAGGAGGCGAAGCTTTGGCTTCATAGTTGGAGCTTTATTTTAACCTTATCACATGCATGGTGAGAAAAATGATGTGGAGTGGGTGGTACTTATATAGTAGTTCCTCATTCCAAATGATGTGGAATAGAGAGCTTTTCAGTGACTTGGAGGAGAAAGATCTCTAGAGGAAAATGAAGTTTCAAGATGACGGAAGGTACAATGCTACTAGGATCAGTCCACTAACCTTTCATAGGGAGTCAGACTTCCCTCTCAATCTCAAGGATGTGATATTTTTTCCAGGTCTAAATAAGAATCTAATATTCATTGCATTGTTGGAATACCATGGTTACGATGTGATATTCAACAATGGAAGGTATTCTTGAGACACATAGCCATAGGACAAGTGAAGCAGATTAGTCCTTGATTTAAGAAGTTATATGCACTTAAGGTAGAAGATGAAGGGATAGCCTTGAGGAGAAAAGAAAGGGTTAGAGACTTGTTGGTTGAGAGGGGGCATGATTTACCTCTCAAAATTGAGCCTAAGAAGGAGCCTTAAGAAGTTGTGGAGCGACCATAAATGGAGAAGTATAAAAGAGGCAGAGTGGAGACATCCACTAAAGTAGATACCTCCAGTAGGGGAGAGTTCGAGCCATGTGGGAAGAGGGATCACATGCAGCCATACCTCTAGGTGTAACGTGGGGCAATGTGAAACATTAGTGCAAGAGTTTCAGAATTTGGGCTGGGTCCATTGAGGTGTTTTTTTGTCTCATGGATCATTACCCTTGCTACAGCGACCCATAGTATTCAGTAGCATGAGGATCCGTGTCAGTTAGATACTGAGTGCAAAGTAGCCTTGACAACAGAGCAGGAGGCTCAGTAGTAGAGTTAGGAGCAACATAATTTTATGAGTAGATAATTGCAGATTGATT
This sequence comes from Pinus taeda, assembly GCA_000404065.3. Taxonomy (NCBI): domain Eukaryota; kingdom Viridiplantae; phylum Streptophyta; class Pinopsida; order Pinales; family Pinaceae; genus Pinus; species Pinus taeda. The sequence continues at coordinate 53,184 of APFE030898811.1, forward strand.
CAATGATTATTTTTATTTTTTTATGGATGATTCTTAGTTGCACATGCTGTAGTAGTAGAAAAAATAGAGAGAAGTGTTGCTTGTAGTACATTCCAAAAGTATTGGATTGAGGTAAATGTGAATCCATTTGACACTGAGAGGGAGTGTTGAAAATGCAGCAAGAAAGTCTCAATTTGACTTGCCTTGGTCAAACAAGATAGAAAATTCAAAATTTCACATCAACAAAAAATTTGGATGAGTTAACTGAGATGACATGGTTGTTATGACTCAGTTAGCTTAGTTAATTCAAGTTAGGGGCATGAACTTTAGCGTTTGTAGTGATTCCTAAATTTTAGTATACTAGTTTGAGTTAAGTTTAGTTGCAACAAATTAAATGAGTTAAAAATTCAGTTATGGTGAGTTAAACTAGTTCCAACTATTGGAGGAAGAGTGGAGGGTCTAGTAGTGAGGTGTGTAGTTGGCCACAACTCAATATTAAACTAGTTAATTGATCAATCAAGCTAAATTATCTCATGCATGTAGAGAATACGAGGTACCCAGTTGATATTGGAGTTCAAGGGAAGTGTACTATCAATTGTAGACTATTCCAAATTGTATAGGTGGTGCATGGAGTCAAAAGATCAACCTAGATGAACTGCATATTATAGATTGAGGAATTTGTAATTAATAGGGGCCTAAATACTCAAGGAACAATGCAAGGAAATTAGAGCTTCATTGGCTACGAAATTGCTTAAGTATTGACAAGAGTCAGTCAGTGAAGTAGGAGGATATAAAAGATAGGTGAAAATATAGGTGACAGTTGTTCTCAATCTTGATCAAGCATATTGTATTCATCCATATTCGTTGATTAATGCAACACAAAGAGGAAGGGGTTTTTAGAAGTTGTTTCCCCCTAGATAACTCTTTGTGTTTGTGTGTTGAACCACGTCGCATGCTTATGATTTCCTTTCTCGATCGTGAATTTTTTTCCAGAGTAGATTCAAGTTTTATGTTTTAATAAATTACATGACAAATTTTGAATCTACATATAATTTCTACATAGAGGAAGGTACTTCCATGAAAATGAGGCAAGACATACTAATTACAGTCTCAACAACTTCCATAGGAAACACAACTACTTAGACTTAAATTAATTGTTCAGTTGCATGGGGACATACAATGAGTTTGGCTAGGAGGATATGATGGGTGATTTAATTGACATATTTTTAGCACCCATCCAATATCGTGTTGTAGACTTTCTTTTCCATTTCCATCACATCCTAATCCCTTTTCATACACAATGTTGCATTTTAGGTCAAGGTATAATTATCCTCTTAATATGCCATTTCAATACTTATTCTTATGCATTTTCGAGAATATTAGTACATCTCTATACTAATAATGGCATGCAGGGAATAAAACTACTCAATTACCAACCAACAAAGGAATTTTAAATCCCTCAACAGTTGTTGCAACTCTTGTTGCCATCATTGCTACAACTTCATGTGTTGCAACTCTTGTTGTCATCATTTCTACAACTTCATGTGTTGCAACTCTTGCTACCATTGTTGTTGCAACTCCATGTGTTGTAACTCTCAGCTCACTATTACTGCAACTCTCATTATGCCTCTTGCTACAACTCTAGTAGACAATGCTACAACTATGCACTAGCTGTATTGGTGTGAAAATGAACAACTCCAATAAATCTTAATTTTGGTTTATTTCAATAGTCAACATTTAATTTCTCACACAAGAAGATGATAGAGAAATTTGACATTCAATAAAGGAATATGACTCAGACACCATCTATTGCACAACCGATTGAATCATCTTATGCTCGATTTTTGCCATTTTCTTGGAAGTTCAATGCATTAGGATGGAATAGCTTGATTCTCATGGTTTTTTGTCAACATCTTTGATTTATTTAGATGAAAGAGATTATGTATAAAGACCCGTGTTCTTCTTAGGCAAGGGGGAGGCTAGAAAACTATCCATTAGAAGCTCTTTGAGCTATTATATTTTTCAATTTCCTAAAATACTAAGTTCATTTCATTCCTATTCAATTAACGATGTGTTGAGGTTTCATATTTTGTTGTTTTTATAATCAATGTCTTGTATAACGAGGTAGGGCCTCCTCCTTAGTTAGGTATTGTTTATACTCATAGTGTAGGTACAACTTTAATCAGTGTTTCCATTTATTTTTGCAATTACTCTAATTTCCATGATGTTGCTCTGAATTCAAACTATTGCAGCTCTAATAATTTAGATTCCTCCAACCCTGAATTCTAACTATTGTAACTCTAATAATTTAGATGGCTATAGCTCTGAATTCTAGGTCTATTATTGCAAGTCAATTGTTAATATTATTCCTATGCGCTAACTAATTGTTCTAGCAATATCTCTACAACAACTTATGAATTAGAACTTTGAGATGATACTAAATTACTTTTTTTTCCTTAATCATAGTAGTTGTGTTATGATCAATTTGGGTTAGTTATTATACTTACAAAAATTGATTCATGATTGTGTTTTCTTTTTAACTAGTTTGGTTTGATGGGTTGCAATCAAATGCATTTCATAGCATGTGCAATTTCATACTTGTTACAACAACCAAGATCATCTTAATACTTGAGCAAGTCACCTTTTGATGCTGGTGGGATTTACTTTCTACAAGTGTGAATTTATATTCTTGTAATATCGATTAAACAAGACACTCTTTATATTCCTACAAGGTGTGGTGTCAATTTGTTGATGACTTGTAAATGTGTCCTAATATCTTGCACTATGATGTAATCATCTATCTTACTAAAATTTCAAACAAATATACAATTGTACTAGCATATATGGTGCATGATAGTTTGAAGTTCCATATGAATTTTTGGTTGAAAATTAAATGTAAAGTCTTTTGGTTGACTCTCTAATTAATTAGAAAGGTAATTAAAAGGCCCATCACTTACATTGAAGAAACAGATATAATTTTTTTGGAATGAACATCAAACCTAAATTTCTATAAAAGTAGAGATATATCAAACCTATTTTTTTATAAGAGTAGAGGTAAGAAGTATCTAAAAATAGTTAATTTATGCTTGTATACCAAGACAATTCACAACACATGTTAGGGAGGAAAATGGCACTTAACACTAGGCTTTATTTATAGTTTGGCTATTAAATATATATTTCTTCTTTAGAAGGGAATTATAGTGTCATAGTTAATATGAGGGAACTTGTGATTCTAACTTGAGTATTGTGCTAATTAAACAACCCCTTACAAACATATAAATCCTTATAGTACATGAAAATTAAAAAGTAAGTTAACAATGCTATAGGTTCAATTTTTTTCACATGGAGAATCTTCTCCAATTCTAATAAGAATTATGTCCGAGGTTAAAGTTATATGTAATTGATGAGAGCTTTGGCTCTAAATCTTTTTCTTTACCTTTTTGAAAAATTAAACTCTATAGAAAAGTTGAGTTTGTTTAATTGAAATTACTCCCCAAAAGTGAGAATTTTAATAGAAGTTATATTTCCACTTTAATAGAAATGATAATTTCACTTTATAAATGAAAATTTTAATTATGATAGTTCAATCCTAAAAATTTTGATGCCAATTTTTTTTTGAAAAAAAAAAGAAAAACTACCTTAAAAATTAATAATAAAGATATAAATTATCCCCATATTATCTCAACACTATATAAAATACCTTAGGTCACATTAAACAGTTATATTACTCTACATGAAACATGTAAAAAAATAAATTACACTCTTAGTTGTAATAAAGATTCCAAAAACCAATATAATATTGGACACACAATTTATAAATTACATAATTATATTATGAAGTTTAAGTTATTTGTAATGGTAATTATTCAATTAAGTTTAAAGTTATTTAATTAATATTGATATATGACAAACTATTATTATTATTTTTATTTAAAAATAGTTGAGCAGAGATGGTTATTTTACAACTCAATATGAGAAGATGTTTACACGCTTTCTCTTCCCCTTTAAAATAAAAATGAAAGTTAAAAATTATGTTTTAAATAGAAAAATAATTAAAAAAATGAATATGTTGGAAAGTAATTAGAAGTGAAAAAAAATATGTGTGTAAGATGTTTAAATTTTATAATTTGGTTATTAACAAAATATTTTAATACAAATTAATATTGACATATATGTTAATAATAAAAAACCATTTCAATTTGTGTCATGTAAAATATTTTAATATCAATTGCATCTATATTATATATCATTTAAAAAGTTATGTATATATTATGAGAAAAATAAGTTTTTATTGTTAAATTTTTTATTTATTGATCTGATTCAGAGGAAAAATCTTCTGATTTATTCCATAAAAAATAAAAAAAATCTACAGGCAAGGAGTGGGATCCTTAGCCTGCTGTTTTCCATGTTTTTAGTTAGTTTAGAAATAGAAGATGCCATCTTTTTAGATAGAATAAGGCATGACAAAGAAAAGCTAGGATTTTTAGGTACTGTTGCTTTGTTTGGGTAATCGCTTTTGTAATAAAGCAGCTAGAATAGGAATGAAAAAAAATCAGCTGCTAAGTAGGAAAGTTTCTTCTAGAGTTAGATTTTCTTTTATGCATGAAAAAGACAGTGTGGATTGATATGGAAGGAGCGCGGAACCTTGAGGAAAAAGGGCTTTTTATTGTTGTGTAAAAATCAAAGGAGGGGGCTGTTCATAATGTGTGTTTTGATGGAATAGAACGATAGAAATTTGGGTTCCAACCTGGCGGTGTCAATTTAACATGAATGCCTGTGAATTGTATTAAATTGGTGCTTGTAATTCATGAATTAAATTGGTGCGGATACTGTACAATTTTATATATCTGTGGATTTAAACTTGAAGGCTGTGTAAAAACGCCTTATCCCGTGACCAGTGCTTGTATTACTCTGTGGATGTAACGCTACATTTAATTTGAAACAGTATTTGGTATTACTCTGTGTATTGTTGTTATATTTTATGCGTGGGACTGTGGTTCGTCCGCACTGTGTGCGCTACCTCCATGATGCAAAAGCTGTGCATAATTAAGGTGAATCGTGTTTTTGTAAGGTTGATCAATCCACAGATGATGAAGGCGAACCGGGTTGTTTAATGTGATAAAGAGTGTTAATACCTGTGCACTGTCCTCCCATCAATTAATCCAAACGGTTGTTTTGTATATGATATGGTTTGTGTTATATTGCCGCGCGCTGCCCATAGTTCTACACGCTGTACACAAGTTGATACAACACCGAATTGGACGCGGGTCAGTTAAATTAGATGTGTATTAACCCAATTGACAATTGTTGTATAAGTTACAGAGGAGGTGTTTAAAAAGGCCGTGCGCGCCATCCTTATACCAATGCTGGTGATTGATTTTATATAATGCTGGTGATTGATTTTATGATTGTATAGAGCTGCGTTGCACTCAAGATCCATTAAGTGTTATATATATTGAAGAGCAGAGATTTCATGACCGAGGATCTCCACAAATTGCATGAAGAACAGATAGAAGACATAGAAGGTATAACTATCAGATTGGGAAGCTTGTCTTTGGAACCAAACAGCAGTCCATCATTTGTGGTATCAGAGCCAGCAATTGGCAGTGAAGTAAATCTCAGGAGCAGTAGAAAGATGGCTTTCAGGGTTGGAAGAGGACGAGGACGTGGACGTGGCGGAAGAGGACGGCATGCTGGAGATGTCGAATTGAGAGAAGATGTAGAGGAGCTGCGAGCTAGGTTGGATGCACTAACCTCCGCCAAGAATATAGATGATGGAGACGTGAGTGAACCTGAAGCTGAAGCTATTGAAGAGGAAGCGGTAGAGATTCCTCCTGAGATGAAGCTTTTTCAGTCAGTGATGAAATCCACAGCCAGGCCATGGAA
>APFE030898811.1:70803-89343 GCA_000404065.3 Pinus taeda
ACTGTGAATTTGGGTGGAATAGCTTAGGGTTGAGTTAGTTTTTATTTTTCTTGATTTTGAGAGCAGTATGCACCCTCTGAGTTAAGTACAGTGCGTACTAGTACGTACTTTTGCTTTGTACACACAGCGTGGCCGCACCTATGCCAACAGGCTGCCTGCGTACCCCTGTCAAAAGCTTAGAAAATTTCAATTTTTTCCTTTTTACCCAGTAGATTTTGTTCATAGTTTATTTATTGCTGCCCAGATCCACTTGTTACCTGTCAGAAGCTTTCATCTTAGCTAATTTCATTGGCATTCCTACTTTAAGCTTTCATCAATTGGGTGTTTTGAGTCTCCTTTTTGAGAAATTCTTAATTTTATTTCCTTTGGTCATTACTTGGAGGTTTGTCTCAGTCTTTTCACAATTTTGCATCTTTTAGTCAGAAAAGGGCTTAAAAGATGACTCTGAGGTGGAACACCAGAGATGAAACCTCATCCAAGTGTGATGATGAGGAGGATGGTGGCTTGGATGGAAAGGTAGAGAAAGGGAAAGAGAAGAAATCCGAATCCAAAGCCTAATCCAATCAGCAGGGCAAGAAGAAAGCCCTGTCCAAAATCAAGTGCTTTCACTATCATGAGCTTGGACACTATGTGACGAAGTGTCAACACAAGAAGGTGGGAAATAATTGTTCAAGAGGAGCAACATGTGAAGATTTGGATTCACAATTCGAGTTGTACTTCACTCTTATTGCATCCATGGAAAGACAAGTTATGTGTAGTGTGTGGTATCTGGATAATGGTGCCTCATTCCACATAACAGGGAACAAATAATTTTTCACTGACTTGGAGGAGAAAGATATCCAGATACACATCGATATGGGAGATGATGGAAGGTGTAACATGACCGGTATTAGTACAACTACTTTTCAGAGGGAGTCTGAGTCCCCTCTTAGGCTCAACGATGTGATGTTTGTACCAGGTCTACAGAAGAATCTAGTTTTCATAGCAATGTTGGAAGACCGTGCCTACAACGTGATATTTAGCAAAGGGAAGGATTTCCTAAGACATATTGCCACAGGACATGTGAAGAAAATCAAGGTTCTAGTGAAGAACCTCTACAAATTAGATGTGGAAGATTGTGCAACATTGATCACAGCAGTAGAGAAGGTGCAGATCCAAGACATTGGTGAATTATGGCATAAAAGACTTGGCCATTTGAACCATGGCACTTTGAAGATCATGCAATGGATTTCTACATACCTTCCCAAAGGTGCACTAGAGCACCAAGATACACGTAAAGGGTGTACATTGGGAAAGTATAAAAAATCCACCTTCAATTATCGGGACAATAAAGCGAAATATGTCCTTGAAAAGATTCACTCTCATGTGTTTGGGCCTTTCTCGACAGCCTCCACTACCAAGAACAAGTATTATGTTATATTTGTAAATGATTTCTCTCGGAAGTGTTGGATTTTGTTCATGCAGAAGAAATGATAGACACTCTCCAAGTTTGTTGAATTTAAATTACTTGTTGAGAAAGAAACTAGTAGGAAGGGGAAGGCTCTCAGGAGTGATAACGGTCATGAATATGTGTCGAATGATTATAAAAATTTATGTGCAAAATAAGGCATTCAATGAGAACTGACAACACCCCACAACTGACAACATAATTGGGTGGTTGAGAGGAAGAACACAAGTATTGTAGGAGTTGCATGGGTGATGTTCCATGACCAAAGCCTATCACTGCACTTATGGGATGAAGCAAGCAACACAAATGTTGATTTGCAAAACAAGATTCCTCATCATATTCTTGGCATGAGTACAAACAACATAAACTTTGAAATGGGAATTGTGTCGAATACCTCTTTTTTTAAGGTAGCAAAAAATAAACCAATTTTAATAAGTGTTGATTCAGAATACATACATACATATATATATATATATATATATATATATATATATATATATATATATATATATATATATATATATATATATATAATATATATATATATAATTATATATATTTAGCATATTTTTTTACACTTAAATTTTTCTTATGTACATTATTTTTTAAAATGTTAGTGATTTTCATGTTGATTTTAAAAAGTGTTGATGAAAGCGTCAAGCCCTTTTTTTAGAAGACTTATTTTTTTAAATAAATTTTTCTAATGTATTAAATGTGAATAATTATTTTCAAAATTTCATAATTTTTGAAGTAGTCATCTTCTTCATATTTGTTTGTTTTTCTTTTCATTTTTTTTGTAGTGAGACCTTTATTTTTTTGCATAGTTAAAAAGGAAAAGTCGATATTTTAAAGTTTAGATATTCTATAAATTTATATATCAGTAATTAGTATTTCAATTCACATCAAATAATTGTCTCTCAAAAAACAATAATTTTTAATAGTTGACATAAAAATACACATTTTGAATATAAATATAACAAAAAAATTACACATTTTAAGACTTTTTTTGCTAAAACTGTCATGTCAAATCAACTTTATAAGGAAAATTTAACAAAAAATTGTTAAAGACTAACATTTTTATGAATTTCATGTCAAAAAATAATAATAATCATAGTTTTTTTCAAAATATAATGATTCACATAAAAATTAAAGTGAAAATTACATAATACAAATATTAAACATATAAAAACAATAACTCAATACTTATTCTTCTCATAAAATGTCAAAGTCAAACATTACAAGTATAACTAATTAATAGTTACAAAAAAGAAGCTTGGTTTCCAAGCATAACTTAAATTTAATCAATAATATGATGTAATCCATACTCTTCATCTTGTAGAGTTTCATCATTATCTTCTTCCATAATATTTTCTTCTTCAGTTTGCTCATTTCCCTCTTCGGATGGATCTTTGATGTCTGTGAATCTCCCAATTATTGCCTTTCCATTCATTCCATCTAATGGTGGTTGAGATTCCTTTGCATTTTTTGATGCACATGATTGATTAAAATCCCCTTTCCTCTCACGAGCTTCTTGCATTGAATCTAGAATAAATTGAAAAGAATTAATTCTTTGTTGAATAAATTTGCATTGTTCTGGGTCATTTTCAATGGAAATGAAATTTCTTCCTTTTTGTAAGAAACATGCTAGTGTTGTACCTAATCATCAAGTACAAAAGAAATAAAGAAGCAAATTAGTATAATCACATAAAAATTAAAAATTAAGATATTGAAATTGAATTTTATATAATAAAACTTAGTCGGGCCTGAGAATAAATCCAAAGCCCAATCTCCTTCATTTCAACATAAATCTATAAGATAGTTAATCAATGACTATAGTTTTTGATAAATGTAAATTATATCTCTTTTTTCTTCTTTATCTTCATATGTTAGTTTTTTTACAACAACATCATGAACCAGTACTTGGCTATGGATCTTTCCATCTACCTGATTTAGAAGCATAGTCTTATATCTATAATCTTTTGTCCAACTTTCAACATGTATGAACTCACAATCACTTATAATTAGTTGATCTCCATGGTTAATAAGGTTTGACTTTTTCCTGTAACGTGAAATAGTAAAGTTCAATTAAGTTGTACATAAAATATTTTTTTAACATTAATCAAACATACAATTTCAGCATCTTACCATGTAAACTGCATCCTTGAGTTTTCTTTTCCCTTGAAGCTTGTCAATAGAATTATGAATTGTGTGTCTGAATAAAATGTCACAAATCTCCATAATGGTGACGTTGTGACTTCGACAAATCCCACAACCAGTTTACTAAGAGTTTGATAAATATAAGGGTCACTATTGTATATTTATCTTGTCGATTCACAAGCTCATGTAATCTACTAAAACAAGAGACAAGAATCTACTTCTTCTCTTTATAGCGGAAACCCATAAACATCGAGCAAAACAACAATCAATAAGTGGAAGAACATCAATGGAACATAACACAATAAATATCTTGGGAAAGGCACAACTCAAAACCCCACTATCTGTATTGAATTAATAAGATAACCAATATGATAATACATTGCTTTTTCTCACAAGAATAATCCTAGCACTCAGTAAAATCAATCTCCAGCTCAAAAACAAACTCTTGGCCCACACTTAGCCAATTTTGCTGCTCTCCAAGCCCTATTTCCTTTCGCCCTTGGTCAAAGAATTCAAACGAATACAATATGCTCTGCTCAACCTTGAGCTTAACCTGCACAAGTATTTCCTATCCTCTACTTGATGAATTCCTTTGGCCAATATTTAGCCAAATTTCCAAGCCACCAAGCTTCTAATTATTTGCACAATTCATGAGAGAATTAGCCCGTATTTAAAGGGAAATTCCTCATCCATAATTGTGCAATCCCTTCTAGGTTTCATTCCTGATTGCACGCACCATATGTACAAATCAAAAAATTATACAACAAATAGTACACTGTCCCTTCACTCTAGTCTCAATTGGGTTTTTATCAGAATAAACATGCATGAGTTTCTAATGAGGGAATCTTCAGTTAACTGGAGTAGCACTAGTTGAGTGCACTAATGCATCAACTTACTATTAACTCACTATTAGTTCCTCAAAAAGTTTGGAACTAATTTAACCTAAATTATCTCATTAAACTGAGTTAACTAATTACCACTAATGCTTAACTCATCCTGGACCCCTATAATATAGGGAGAACATATACATGACTTCGTAAAGAATTCCAACTCAAACTTCCTAAGTTAAATAATTCAACTCACTCCAGTTAACTATTGCAAGTTGCTATGAGAATAAAATTCAATTTTAATTCTCAGTTTAATTCAAGGAAAAATTAAACTCAAATTTATGGATTCTATTTTTATAATTTCTTGTTGCTATTTTCAACACTCCCTCTCAACAATAAAGGAACTCAACTTGATCCAATTTTGAACCTTTGGAATGATCTGCATGCAACACTTCTCTCTAGTGTTGTTGCTCCAGTAACTCTAGAAACAAAAAAAATCCAACCTAAATCAGAATGATGCCTCTGTCATCAAAGTCTCTGACGATTATTGCCTCTGTCGACTGAAAACTTCCTTCTTCTGTTGACTCTGCCCTTCTACACTGTTGTCAACCCTTCTATATAATTATTCAGTATCTGACTACTCTAGCCTCTGTCACTTTGATCTTTGACTGCATCAATCCCCCTGACTTCTCCCACTACTATATACTTTGGGCTCCCGTATCAAGGTACGATCCATGAGATAAAACCACTCAATTGACCCTGCCCTATTTTATCCCTCTTGGAACTATCACTTCAAATTTCCCCACCTCACACCTAGAGGTATGGCTACATGTGATCCCTCTGCCCATTTGGCTCGAAATTTCCCCCTACTAGAGGTCTCTGCATAATTGCATACCTCCACTCGGTCTCCTCTTGGCTTCTCCAATTGTGGTTGCTCCATAATTTTCTGAGACTGCTTCTAAGACTTCTTCTTCTTTGCTTGAGTGTATCTCTCCACTTAGTCTCCTCTCAACTTCTCTAGTTGTGGCTGCTCCACAACTTCCTGAAGTTGCTTCAGAGGCTTGTTCTGGGGCTATATGTTGAGAAGTAATTTACTCTCCCTCTCAACCACCAAGTCTTTAACCGTTTCCTTTCTCCTCAAGGCTTTGCATGGATATTGAACCTCAAGAGCATATAGGTTCTTGGCTAGCACACAAATCTGTTTCATTTGTCCCGCGATCATGAAATTTTCCGAAAAAGAGTTAGTTTTAAATCAGTGATATCTCCCTCATCCAAACTCCAATTCGACCGATTTTTTTTTAATTTCGATATTTTTTCATAGAGAATCCAAATCTACTATCTGTTTCTGAAAAATTTACACAAAACTTTCCAGATCTTCGCTGCAAACTCGCTGCCCAAATCTCAAAACTTCGAAATATCCTCTAGTATATTGTTCTCACCTCTGATACCATGTAGATTTATCATGTATATTAACAAGCTCATGTAATCTAATAAAACAAGAGAAAAGAATCTACTTCTACTCTTTAGAGCGAAAGCCCATAAATATCAAGCAAAACAATAATCGACAAGAGGAAGAACATCAATGGCACATAACACAATAAATATCTGGGAAAGCCACATCTCAAAACCCCATTATCTGCATTGCATTAATCAGAAGTACAAGATGCTAATATAATGCTTGTGCTTAAAAGAACAATGTCAGCACTAAGTAAAATCAATCTCTAGCTCACAAGAAAACTCTTGGCCAACACTTAGCCAATTTTATTGTTCTCCAAGCTCTATTTTCTTGCACCCTTGGTCAAAGAATTCAGATGAATACAATATGATCTAATCAACCTTGAGCTTAACCACACAAGTATTTCCTATCCTCTACTTGATCACTTCCTTTAGCCAAATTTCCAAGCCATCAAGCTTATAATTCTTTGCACAATTCCTGAGAGAATTAGCTCGTATTTAAAAGGAAATTCCTCATCCATAACTGTGCAATCCCTTCTAGGTTTAGTTCCTGATTGCATGTGTACAAATCAGAAAATTATACAACAAATAGTGCACTATCCCTGCACTCTATTCTCAATTGGGTCTTTCTCAAAATCAACATGCATTGTTTCTAGTGAGGGAATCTTCAGTTAACTGGAGTAGCACTAGCTGAGTGCACTAATGCATCAACTAACTGTTAACACACTATTAGTTCCTCAAACAGTTTGGAACTAATTTAACTGGAATTAACTTAGTAAACTGAGATAACTAATTACTAGAACTCATTCTGGACCCCTATAATATAGGGATAAAATATACATGACTTCAAAAAGACTCCCAACTCTAAATTCCTAAGTTAAATAAGTTAACTCACTCTAGTTAACTATTACAACTTGCAATGAGAATAACATTCGATTTTAATTCTTAGTTTAATTCAAGGACAAATTAAACTAGAATTTCTTGGATTTTATTTTTATCATTTCTTGTTGTTATTTTCAACAACTATCATATTCAATGTTTGAGATACTGAAGACATGAGGAATATTTGCAATAAATATGGAATAATCCCTTTTAGGTATGAGTTTTGTAATGTCTTCACAATCACCTTGTATTATTTGATATTGGATAGTCTCGAACCCATTCCAAATGAAATGAGTAATACTAAGATCAAGCTCAACATTACTAAGATGTTTCTTTCGCAGTCCTTCCATCTTAATTTTTTTAAGAAAGCTTCTAAAACTATATGGTGCTCCATTTGCATCCTTCTTCATCTTTAATGAAATAAAAAATATATGTATAAGTTATAAAATAAAAACAGTATACAAATGAAAAAAATGAATGTATAAATCAACATACCTTTTTAAATGAAAGATACAAATTTGTTAGTTTTAATGTAGAACTTGAATCTTGGTAGTTCCATACAACATCATCTGAACCATCTTCATTCAAAAATTTAACCATTTGTTCTTGTATTCTCATGTAAACCTTGTGACTAAATAAATAAAGAAAAAAATGTTAATATGATGATATGTATAACAAATACCACCAACAACAATATGTTATATTTAAAAGAAACTTATAATCTAGAAATAAGTAAAAAAAATCAACAAACTTACTTTTGAAATTCCTCACACATTTCGTGCAATGGTAATTTCCCTGACTTCACATGAAATAATATTGTTTTGAAAAGATTTCCATCCTTCACTCGTTGCCATGCTCTCCAAGGTGTGATAGTCATATCTTTTGGAAGAAGCTTCATTTCAGGACTTGCTTTACTGCTACTACATATCAACGATTTAGACTTTTTTACCTTCCTGTTTTTAATGCCAATGTTCTCCCACATGTCGAAAATCACATTAATCAATTCCCATATCTCTCTAGTTCTAAATGCCAATTAGAAAATGTTATCCATACCTCTGAATATATCAAAATTTACTTTGTGACCTTTTGAATTTACTTTTTCATCAATTTGATAACCTATTTCAATACAACATTCCTTATGAAATGTAAGACTAACCTTTGTCTTATCCCCGCCACATTTTTCTTCATATTCATTATGAATAAATCTAATCCTTTGCTTGAAAATCATCGACATCCTATACTCATTATCTGTATTATGATCCCATGCCAATAACTTTGCTTTCATATTTGTTAAACCGGCATAAATGATACATTTAATTGTTTCAAAACACGGTTTATTGGGATATTCCTCCAACAATTGCCTTTTAGCTTCTACAAAATGATTCTACCCAAGTACATAATATTTGTATTCAAAAAGTTTTGACTTATCAAATTATTCTTTGTTGGGAACTTGAATTGGATGAATAAGAAGCACATAATCAACCACATGAGCATATGGATTGTACATCATCAATGTTTTCAAGTTGTGAACATGCAGGTGGTGTGGCATTCTAATTTGATATTTAATTTTCCTTTATTTGGCTTATATATTTGGCTGACATTAAGTTGAAATGTACAACCATCCTCAATTAAGTTTTTCTTTGTCAACAAATGTTGAATGACATTTTGTTTTGTTTTAATAATGTCGTCTTCTAAATCATATCTTGGTGTAATGCTTTCCCTACTTCCTTTTGAGTTTTCACTAGGATATTCATTGCTAGCCATGATTTTTTGAGATAAGAAATCTCGGTTATCATATTCTATTTGATATAGGAAATCTCTTCACATCAACCTGAAGGGAGACATTCTTGGGCATTTTTACTTTTGGTATTTTATGGCTTTTTTCCTTTCAAACATCATTTCTAATCTCATCCTCAATAATGGCAACTTTTTCTTTAGCTCCAGCTTCCTCATATTCAAAAGTAACATGTCTAGCTTTGCTAGATTTATCCACTATAGGAATTCTTTGTTGATCCCTCAGATGTAGTCTTGTAGCATCATGAAGTATTTTATTTTGCTTGTTTGTCATATATTGTTCTGACCCTGAGTAGAAATTGTTGAAAACATTCATAATATCCCTCGCTATAAAATAAATTACTCCCAACATAATTGAATACCTTCAGTAAATGTTTTTCAAACAAAATATAATATGTCAATAAAAACTAAGTTATAAAAATTATAATGATACAGTTACAATAACGCAAAATGGATAAATATAAATAACAGTACTTACTATATTTTTTGCAATGTCGTTTATGATTCATTTACATATCCTTGTAGAATCATTCGTTGTTTCATATATGGACAATGCAAACTGATATTTAATGTTGTCATGTGACTTAGCCAGTTTTGTAGGTACATAAACAACTTCAGTATCCGACATCAAAAATATTTCTAGTACTTTTCGCAACACCTCATAACTTCCACCATCGTAAATCATACCATCATATAGATATATCTGCAGATCTTATTTTCCTTCTCTATCTTTCACAAACCATGAAAATTGTGTATGCTTTACTTCTTGTGATTTCTTCCAGTAAGAAATCAACTTATTTTCCTTTGAGGAGCCACTTGCTATATTTTTAGTTACTAGCTTAGGTCGGGTTCATTCAACAATATTTTTTGAGGGTTTACCTCAAGCTTTAGATGATGTAACTACTGTATTTGGTCCAGAAACATTCACATAAACCTTCATTTATGTGATTTTTTTGCAAACTATATATATATATATATATATATATATTAGAGAAAAAAACCAATATCTTAAGTATAGAAAAAAAAAATTAAAAATGAAAAAAACTAGAAACATGCACCTCGACCCCCATGACAAGTGGGTTGTTAGGTTCATATAGGGTACCAAAAAACCCATTCCTTAATTTTTATTTATTTTTATTTTTTTTTACATTTTCCCCCAGCACCTTGGCAGGCCAGGGGATGATTCTCAGAATCATCCCCTTGCCTGCCAAGGGACCGTTGTACCACGAGTTGGCATGCCCATGGCTGGGTGCATCTCCCGAAGACACAGGAACTATGCCTATACCTTAGGAAAGCGCGCCTGTACATGGGAATGCCCACTTCATCAGGGGCCAATTCTTAGAATCGATCCCCTACCTATGCACAATGGCCCCTGGGAGGCAGTGGGTCACTGTACCTCGGGAGGGCGCGATCGGCCATGGGAGTGCCCGCCCACGGTACAACAATTATTCTTCTCTGCATGCCTATTGTGCCATGGGCAAGCACATCAATGGTACGACGACAACCCCTTTCACATTAGGAGTCCATTGTGTCTAGGCAGGGGGGCGATTTTAAGAACTAGCCCTTGGCAAGCTAGAGGGCCAATTTTGATAATCGTCCCCTGGAAGGCCAGAGGGCCGATTCTAGGAATTGGCCCCTAGAAGATTAGGGGGTTGATTCTCAAAATTTCCCCCCTTCCTGCTAGGGGGACGTTGTGTCACCGATGGGCACACCCGCCCAGAGCATAGTGGCCCCTCGGTAGGCAGGGGATCATTATGTCCCAGTCGGGCATGCCTGCCTAAGGCACATGCCTACAAGGCCACTGTATCGTAGGTGGGCATGCCCACGACCGGGTGCAACTGCTTGGGGCACAATGACCCCCTAGCAGACATGGGTCCAATTCTCATAGTCAACCCCATGACTACGAGGGGCTGCTATGTCCCGGGCGGGCGTGCCCACCGGAGGCACAATGACCCCCTGATAGGCAGGGGGTCGATTTTGAGAATCAAACCCTTACCTGCCACGGGGCCAATTACTAGAATTGGTCCTCTGGCTTGTCGAGCTAATTTCTAGAATTAGCCCTCTAGCAGGCAAGGCTCGATTATGAGAATCATCCCCCTAGCAAGTAGGGGCCGATTCTGAGAATCTTCCCCCTACCTGCTAGAGGGTCATCGTCCCACCGATGGGCATGCCCACTCAGGGCACAATAGCTTCCTGGTAGGTAAGGGGCTGATTCTGAAAATTGTTTCGCTTCCTTCCAAGGGGTCGCCCTTCCCTAGGAAGGCATGCCTAAGTCTGGGCATGTTTTCTCGTGGCACAGTGGGCATCACAGGCATGCCTGTTATGTCATGGGTGGGCACACCCATGGCCGAGCGTGCCCGTCTAAGGCACAGGAGGGCATGTGCCTTGGGTGGGCATAGCCGACCTTGGGTGAGACCGCCTGCAGCATAATGAGCATGCAGGCATGCCCACAACTGGGCGTACCCACCTAAGGCATATTAGTCTTGTGTCTTGGGCAGGTGCTCCTGGTCGTGGCCATGCCTTCCCATGGCACAGGGGTTATTCCTGACACACCCATTATGCTAGAAGTAGGGATGCCCACGATCAGGCCTGTCATGCCTACTGGTGACATAACAACCCCCTTCTTGCCAAGGGGCCATCGGGGAAGCTTGACCCATGTGATTTTTTTTTTTTTTGAAAGGAATCGATATTTCATTAACTAAATGTTAAATTGTTTTTTAATGAAACGAGTTTTTTGTCTGGTATCCTTCATGAACATAACAACCCAGCTAACACATAATTACTAGTAAATCTATGGGGGTTTAAGATTTGCACTCAATGGGATTTGAGCTTAAGTGTACCTAGTTTTTAAAATTTCCTAAAGTTTGAATTAATAAATTGAGTTGCTCCCCAAGACAAAGAAATTAAATTAAAAAGAAATGATATGTTGGCATACAACAAACTATTTTCTTGAATATCCTCATTGAGTGGTCAAAGTAAATGGGAAACTTACCTTTGAAATGTGATAATCTCCCTTTGAATGTATTGTCGATGACGGTCGAAGTAAAAGGGAAGCTAACCTTTGAAATGTGATAATCTCTCATTGAATGTGTTTTCGATGACAATGTAGCCACTCCACAAAATCACTCCAAGCTTTTTAACGAAACCTCGAGAAGTCTTGATGTGATGTGAGGAATAGTGATAGAGGAATTTATTATATAGCAGAAATTATGGAATTGTTTTAGCACTTCTTGAATGTGGTATATATATATATATATATATATAGATAATTAATATATAGTTTTTGTTTTTTTTTGGTAGGTAAGCACCCAAGGGGGATTTGAACTAGAGACCTATCACAAGGAGTGCCTTAACAGTGCACCCATTCACCATCAATCCAAAACCCCATGGGCTAAAATTAATATATAGTTAATATTATGACAATACAGTAAGTTATGTTACATGTGGGATAAAAGATGTAATAATAAAAAATCAATTGTGTAGTAGATGCTATATAATTTAAGTAAATGGTTTAGTTTAATTTTTAAGGAATGTATTAAACAATTTTTTTTGGAAAATTTGGAATAAAAATTAGATTCAAAATAATTCAAAAGAAAATTTAGTAGAAAAATTTCAATAAATTGTAGAAGAAAATTTTGGAGGGAAATACTTCAAACAAAAGTTTTGGTGAAAATTTTTAGAGAGAAACTTTGGAGAGAAATTTTCATTCTTTAAGTTATATATTATCATTAGGAGAGATTGCGTTTATATCATTCAACCTCTTCTGCTTGAAAGTCATGGATTCTTTTGATAGTGAATTTTCGCTTTGTGAAGCATCAACATCTTAGTCATATAACAACTCTATTCATATTGATGAATATAATGAAAATTATTTCATTATGAATAGAGAGTCAAATCTTCCACTTAGTCCTACTCTTAAGGACTATGACGGAAACAATGATGAAGGGAAGGATGAAGAATTTTAGATAAATAGACAGTCACATTTTCCAATTAGTCCTAATCATATGGACTGTGAGAGCAAAAGTGATGAAGGCTAGGATGAATAATTTCCAATAAATTGAGTCACATTTTCCACTTAGTCCTAATCCTAAGGACTATGAGAGCAATAGTGATGAAAAGCAGGATGAAGAATTTCCTATAAATAGAGAGTCACATTTTCCACTTATTCCTAATCCTAATGACTGTGAGAGCGACAATGATGAAGGGAAGAATAAATAATTTTCAGTGAATAGAGAGTCATGGGAAGAATGAATAATTTTTATGAGAGATTTTTCGGCGTAAATCACATGATATTTCATTTGTCGACGCGTTTCGAACCAACCAGTGTGGTTCATCGTTAGGACAAGTTGAATGAAAAGATCACGCTTTGCATGTTAAATAGATAGAGCAAAAGCTCCAATGGCTATATTCAGGTAACAACTATATTGACAATGGCTAGATTTGACTAGTTAGTTAGGACATGATTATAACCATTATTTAATTAAATAAGTTACCCCAGTTAGTTATATTCTTATAAAAGTAAATGGACCCTTTCTATACACTTATAATTATAAATACGTATTAAAAAATAAAATTACAACATAAATTAATCTAAATTAATAGTTAGTTAACAAAGTTATTATATTTAAAAATTAGAGTAACTAAAAGTTAGTTATAAAGTTATTAAATATATAAATATTAGAGCAATATATAAGTAGCTATTTTTATTAAAATATAAGTCAAAGGGCTTTATTATACACTTATTTATAAATAAATATTTAATTAAATCAATTATAAACTAATTAATCCTTAACTATCATTATTTAAAAAGTTTAAACTAAATATAGAGTAATTTAAGTGTATATATTAGAATATCTATACATATATTATAACCTAAATTTAAATTATAAATACAATTAATTTAAATTAATGGTAAGCTTGATCCCAGTTATTATATCTAAAATATTAGAGTAGTTATTATAAATGTTATTAAATATTAGGATATATAATATTTTAGATATTTTTTATTGAAAAGGACTACTTCATACACTATAATATAATAAAACAATTAATTAAAAAATAAATTATTTAATTTAATAGCACAAAGTTATTTAAATATATAAGATATTTAAAGTAATTAAGGGCAAGAAAGAATATTTAATAATTTAAAATTTGAATTAAATGGTTAATTTAAGGTTAAAAATATCATAGATTTAATTTCATAGATTATTTTATTAATAGCATAAAAATCGCCCAACTTAATCAATCATAAAGAAAAAAGGCAATAAGAAATAGTAAACCCAGGGAAATTTTTGAAGTCAATGACTGGGAGGAGAGGGCTGGGACCCAAAAACTACTGATCTTCTAGCCATCCTCTCTATTGAGATCGTTCGGCCTTTTTTCAATCTCAAGAGCTTCCCTAAATTTCTAGTGATGGAATTGGGACACTCTAGTAATAACACTAGCCTCCTCAATATAGACATGATGATTGGTTTTCTCCACATGCTCTGCTAAAGCAGAAGACTTGGCCCTCCTATGCTTAAGGTCAGCTGCGTGCTAACTAATCCTTTGAGTAATGGAGCAACCAGTCTCACCAATATAGGGGGGCCCACAAGAACAAGGAATGATATAAACTCTTTTCATGTCCTTGGGGTCGATAGGATCCTTCACTGATCTGAGGGACTTACGAATGGTGTTAATAGGTCTAAAGGTTGAGGGGACATTATGCTTCTTAAGAATCCTCGCAATCCTATCCGTGGTCCCCTGAACAAATGGAAGATGGACACCAAGAATCCTCTCCTTCTTATCTCTTTTAGTGAACGAATTCTTAGCTTCTTTGAAACAAGCCTTCTGCCCCAAGTGCCTACTATAACCGTTCTCAACAAAGACATGAAGGAGATGAGATTTCTCCTCCTCGAAGCTCTTTTCATCAAAGATCCTTAAGGCACGAGTAGCAAGGGTGTTGAGAACCCCCAACTTCTAAGCCAGGAAATTGTGGGAACTAGCATGAAGATACTACTCCGTATGAGATTTCTTACGAAACACTCAGTGGGAGAGGGAACCATCACTATTCTTAGAGATAAGAATATCAAGGAAAGGGAGGTAGTCAGTTTCTTGCTCCTTTGTAAACTTAATGGCCAAGGATTGACTATTGAGATGATCGAAGAAGAGGTCTAAGTCCTCTTGGCCATGAGACCAGATAACATTAGTGTCATCTACATATATTTTCCAAAGCTTAGGCAAGAGGCGGGTTGAGTTAAGAGCTTTGGATTCAAAATCCTCCATAAAAAGATTTGCAACAACGGGGGAAAGGGGTGAGCCCATAGCAACCCCATAGGTTTGCTCAAAGAACTCACCTTCAAAACTGAGAAAGGACGAAGTGTGGCAGATCTCAACTAACTAAGCAGTATTAGGATAGGTTAGACAGTTGATCACTTCCATGGCCTCATTTATGGGGATGAAAGTGTACAGGGAAACAACATCAAAACTGACCAGAATGTCTCCAGATTCCAGCTTAATGTCCTTGAGCTCCTCAATAAAAGAAGCCGAGTCTTTAATGAAGCACCCTGTACGACCAACTAAGGGTTTAACCTTCAAGGTGAGGAACTTAGCCAGAAGATCACAGAAGGAACTTGATATGGATCACAAAAGCCTCAATTCAAGAAAGAATAATTTTCAATGAATAGAGAGTCACATTTTCCACTTAGTCCTAATCCTAAGCACTATGAGAGCAACAATGATGAAGGGAAGGATGCAGAATTTCCAGTAAATAAAGAGTCATGTTTTCTAGGTAGATGTAAATAGAGAGTCAAATTTTCCATTTAGTCCTAATTCTAAGGACTATCATGGTATCACTAATGAAGAGAAAATTGGATATGATGAATAATATCCTCCAAGTCAGTATTTCAAAAGCACAGATGATGGTAGTGAAAATTTTCTTGCAACTGAGGATGGTAATGAATATTTTTCAAACAATGATGGTGTGAATTTCATTACTATGTTCAAAATGATCATAGTGAGGACATTAATCCTCCTAATGATGATGAAAATTATTATACAGATGATGATGAAATGGTGGAGATATTGCCAACAAATATTGTATTGAGGAGTAGGAGTAGACATTTTCATATCAATCCAAGATATTCTAGTTATACAAGCCGTAGAGCAGAATATCTCACAAGAAATTCTATCAATGATCTCATTTCAAGTGAATGTTGTCAAAAGGATTTCTTGAAACATATGGATTTCAAGTTTTCATTGGAGAAAAGGAAGAGATATTTTTCAACGAATAAAAACATACAAAATTCTTATTTAGTGGGGCAATCTACATTGTTAGGTTATGATTATCATATTGGGTCTTTATTTATCTATAGAAAGGCTTTCAAAATTTATCATTCAATTGATCATTTTTGTTCGTCAAGAATCCAAGAAACTTTGGAAAAATATCCCATGTTTTATTTAGAAGTACATCATACACGAGAGTTTGGGCCATTAGCAAATACTCAATGTCATGGATGAAAGACTTCTTTTCAAAGCATGTGCGAGTGTATGCCAAATTGAGACATAATACATATTCTAGATAATTTATCAAGACAAGAAATCTACAACTTATACAAAGAATATGCATAAGATGTTGAAGGAAATGGTTGTTTTATTACATATCAATATTTTGTGAAGATATGGAAGAAATAATTCAACAATGTCTGTATTCCTAAGAAGACAAGGATGGGGGTTTGTAGTACATGTTCTTCTCTTAAATAAAAAAGGGATAAATATTAAGGGGTTGAAAGAGGTAAGAATTCATAACATTAGTTTTTAAAATTGTATAGTCATCAACTATGAAAACGTATTTATTAATTGCTTTCTTTTATTTTATGTGTAGATTCCATTGTCAAAGAATTTCAAGAGCATCGAAAACAATAAAAAAGTGAAATGGTAAAGTTGTACAAGCATCAAAAGAAGTGTTATGATAATACAAACAAATATTTGGGTTTGATAATTGATGGTATGGGCCAGAAGAAAACACTTCTACCACATTTTGTTTGCACACCCAAAAAATTACCAGAGGAAAATTTAATTCAGTTTCACTTGGTTGGTTGTATGGTATTTAATGGGAAAATGTTGCCAAGGGTTTACTTCACAGATCCAAATATTCATAGTGATGCAAATATGACAGTAACCATAATTCATGATGTGCTTCCTCATTGGTCAAGTAATCTTCCTAAAGTTTTGTATCTATAATTGGAAAACACTTGTCGTGAAAACAAAAATTAGATTGTGTTTGGATATCTAAACACCTTTGTTGAATTTGTTGGCATTATGATTTTGGCTTGGCTCTATGGTACATGTGTTGTACTTGATGGCAACTCATTCTTGTCGCAGATCTTAGTTCAGGCACTCAAAATCATTGTAAATAAGATACCCGCAGGTAATCCTAGAAGAATCTGCGGACCCGCAGGTACGCCGACCAAGGAGTTCATACATACTCGCAGGTGATACGTTCGGAAAGTGCAGACCCCAGTTTCACTCTCTCCAATGCATAAAAGCACATGCACGTGGGAATTTTCATGAATGGTTCATGGTATTAGTTCGATAGTTTTTGATCCTATGGTTTTGGTCCGTGGTATTACATCCAAAAGTATTGATCCAAAGTATTGGGTTCATTGCATTGTGTTAGTATGGTTTTGGACCATGGTATTGTGAAAGGCTTGCCTATAAAAAGGAAACAAGATCACTTGGTTAGACATTGGTGAAATTTGAATATCTTAAGATCTGAAATTTTGGGTGATTGGTTTTAAAAGCTAGATCTAAATCAAGGAGAAAACTTAAGGTGAATCGATTGATAAGTCATGATCTCTCGAGCACATGAACAGATCTGTGGATCTGACTTGACTGTGGCACATCGAAGGACTATTAATTCGGCCCTAATCAGAAGTTCGCAGGTGATCTACGATGTGAGTGCAGGGGTACATAGCTCAATAGACGATGCAGTGCAGGGGTACGCAGAGCAGAAGAAGGCGAAGTGCGAGGTACGCAGCGTAGTAGAAAGCACAGTGCGGGCGACACGTAGCACAGAAGAAGGCGCAGTGCGAGGTACGCAGTGCAGAAGAAGGCACAATGTGGGGGTACGCTGTCATTCAGACAGTGAAGATGCAGGTCTGAGCAGAAGTACACAGAGCAGAAGATCGACCAGTGCGGATCTGCGCAGTTTAGACTTAGAAGAGCTGCGGATGTTCGCAGGCCCTTCTTGGTGAAGTTGCGGACTTATCTTGAAACATTTGTTGACTGTCTTTTATCTATTGCTGTAGAATTCTGGGTTTAGATTTCTGGTATTACTTTTTTGTTTACAGCATTTTGAAGAGTTAGGTGATTCATTGGTTGATTGTATAAGGATATTGGGTGATTTGCATGTACTTGATGATTATTTGATCTTCTTGGATCCAATTTGAAAATTCATGAAATGTGGTCCTTGAAGAAGTAAAAGAGCTAAGGGGTTGTAGCTCCCTTCCAGGAGAGACTGGAAAACAAGAGAGTGTTGTAGCTCTCTGCAGGTTGCATCCTACGTACTGGTAAAGGACTGCACCAGTACAAAATCATTGTAAAAGAAGTTTCTAATTGAAAAGAAGATAGAGACATATTCCAGCAGGTGGTTTTCACCCACATTGGGTTTCCACCTTATATCTGGTGTTCTTTGGTGTGACTATCTGTTTTTCTTGTTCATGCTCATTATTATATGGTTCTGACATACAAGTTAATGATCAATATCTGAAGATTAAATTAAAGTATAAATCAGGAAGACATATTGAAAAGAATTTGAAAACACTGATTCACCCCCCCTCTCAGTATTTTTTCTAACAATTGGTATCAGAGCCGGTCCTTCTGAAGAAGCTTGATCGCTTGAAGGAAGATCTTTCATCATGAGCAACTACGAGAGGGAAGCATCTATCAGGCCACCGATTTTTGATGGGACAAACTTCAATTATTGGAAGGTAAGAATTA
>APFE030898818.1:0-14827 GCA_000404065.3 Pinus taeda
AGATCAGTGGAATTCCAGAAGCTTCCCCTCTGACACTTGCCACTCCATTTTCGACCAGGGATGAGTAAGAGATCATCATTCTCCAAGTGGAAGCAGGAACTATCAGAGAGAAGACACTAATGAAGATCCCAAAAGATGACTCACCTCTCTGTAGTCATCTATATATGGATCCCTCATCACAGAGATCCAGGGGCTGGAAGTTTGTATCTTATAGAGAAGCATTGTTGGTATTATGGTGTACATTCACAGTGTTGGGTGATCTAGCTTTGCTTTAGGTGAAGGGCTTCTTAGCTGGAGGATGATGCTAGGTGAGAGCACATGGTTGTAATCTTCTTGCTGCTTTTCATGTGAATAAAGCTATTCTTGTTTCCTTCCATATTCTTATGTACTTGTTTATATATGCTTGTATATGGTTAATGCACATATGATCCTGCATTATTTATGAATTTAGATCCTTGTTTCTTGCATAGTAGTATGTTGCTGTGATTCCACAGGTCCTTTTGAAGCTGAGCAGACAAAGAAGAAGTGAAAAACTCTATCAAGAAGGAGAGGAAATCGAGCGCAAGACTCAGGTTGGCCCTCTTGGTTCTCCTCTCATCTATTTTCATAAAAGGAATCAATAGTAGACTTTGATTGTTTGTTTCTAAGATAGCCACCCATCTTAGTGGGAATAGGAGCATCCGAGTGGACACTATTCTCATATAACAGGGGGCGAGAGGGAAGAAGAGACAGACAAAGAGAAGGAGGTAGGAAGAGAGATATATATGGAGAGACACAGAGAGAGGGATAGCATGACATGTGTTTAAGGGGATGAGATTGAGAAATAAATAAGGAGAGATGGAGGGAGGTATAGATATATATGGCAAGGTAAAGAGAGGGAAGAAGAGAAGGATAAATAAAGGGATGGAAAGGTAGATAGAGAGAGATAGGAGAGAGAGGGAGTAGGAGAGAGAGAATGATAGAGGGTGGGATATAGACACAAAATGGAAGGTGGAGAGAGAGGGAAGAAGAAAGAGACACACAAGGACAAAAACATACATAGAAGCTAGATCTAGAAAGTCATGAATATTTTGGTTTTTCACTAAAATAGATGTATTGATTTCATTGTAGTTGTCGATTTCTAATCTTGTTTGATTGATTGCACTAGTTGCATTGATTTCAATGTAGATTTAAGTTTCTAATCTTATTTAATACCTTATAATACATCCATTGATTTCCATGTCAATGTTGATTTCTACTCCTATTTGACTGCTTGCATTAAAAGAATTGATTTCAGTGTAGATATTGATTTCTAATTATTGGCTACATGGGACCTCACCCAGCTTCAACGTTAGTTGGCCAAAAAAATCCCTACACTACTGGCCCTTTCGACATCACCCCACAGAAAATGGACCAAAGTCTCGCTTGAAGCAGTATGGGGGGATACTGGAACCAAGTTTCTGCACCCTGAGACAGTCGTGATGTCAGTTTATACCCTTTATTCCTACTTTTGCACAGGACACTAAGATTTAGGGCTCTATGAGTCTAGCCTTTTATTTCTTCATTCAGTACCTCTGTGAAGGTGCATGATTTTCCTTCGCACAACGTTAATGCACAATCAAGGTACTTTCGCATAGCTATGGTAGCATATTGTATAGGTTCCCAAGTTAACTTAAGTGTTTTACTTATCTTACTAAACAATCACATTTAGCACCACGTAAAATGATATTCTTGCTTGCCTTCAATTAACCAATATCATCACACATATTTGCGCATCACATAAACATTGTAATTTAAACCCAAACTGCAATATACGAAATGCATAAACAGGAAATAAATACACAGAAATTGTAGAATACTTCGCTTTATTGATATCTTCAGATTATTACAGACTCTAACCGCCTTGTGCACACAGCTACAAATGTCCACAAACGCAGCTATGGACTTTGACCCCAAGCCTCTACGCACACATCTGCAAAGCCTCTAACTATGCTAAGACCTGAAACACTTAGACTTAGCTACCAAGACTGTAAGACTTCTTTTCTTCTCAACTAAACTTCAGACTACTTAGAGCTTACTTAATTAGCTCCTTTTATACAATCCCATGGTCCACAAACCATGGGTGGATCTTTAGAACGAACTTTACACTATAAAAAATAATGGTGGATAACCCTTTATGACTCTTCACACCTATGTGCTCTATGACCACAAAATGCGGATACTTTACTACTTTATTACAAAATGGACCCAAAGCATAGGCTTTTAGCCCCAAAACTGTCCTTGGGGAATCCCATTCCCAAGAGGACCCCAACACAAACATCATGACTTGTCCTCGAGTCACTCTACGGGTGTGGAGATCTTAGCGCGAAGACCTCCCAACTCAACCTGTATGACCACAACCTCGTCAGTGCACTATGCGACCACTTGCTTTGCTTCTTCAACAATCCACTCAGTCACTGGTCCTGAATAGTTGGATCGAAGCTTCTGCTAAGTTTCTTGTAGATTTGCAAGATTTCCTCTAATAGAGGCCATAATGACATAAGCCTCATCCAACCAGTGATTCAGTCAAGCCTTCAACACTGCCTCTTTGTGTTGCGCTACATCGACCTATTCTTTCAACTACTTGGCCTCCTATGGCTTTGCCAGTCTCTGCATGAGCGCGACAGTTCATCTTGTGCATTTTACCTCGTCATAGTGCTATTGTAGTTATTGTGCTTCTATCTACTAAACTGTTAAGCACAGCTATTGCCTCTATGACAGTGGTTTCACACTATTCCTTTACTTCTAGTCGAGTTGAATGTTGTGCCTTCAACTATAATTCGGTAATCTATAGGTTCAACTCCAACTGAACCCTACCCATTTTTATGCGAGCATTGTGTACGTCTATAGCAAGCTTGCCGACGTGAATCTCAAACGGTTCTTCCTCAAGAATGGCCAACTCTGGGACCATTCGGTATGCCTCTTCCACAACATGAATTATATGCCTGTCTTGGTCGGTTACATCGGTCACGATGGTGATGGCAGAGTCTCACTGTAGGGCCATCTTCTCATTGTTAATCCTATGCTCGTTGATCACATGTAGAGTGCAGTGTTCATAGGCCCTCAGCTCCACAATCACTCCATCCTGCTATAGGTGGAGTGGCTTGTGAGGGAGCGCTTCCAGATTCAACCCCACTCCCTTGAGGGCACTGATAGTGGGCCTGTCAGCTTCATTCTCCGTGGTCAGAGCTCCATCATGCAACACTATCACATTGGAGACCTTCGTGCCCAACATCTCAACAACTTCTGAAGTGCCGATAGCAAGGTTGGTGGACACCGTGTGATCCTATGACACACGGGTCTACAACTCCTAAAAACTTGTCTCTATAGCCCCCAATATAAGTTGCTAGTGCTGCTCAAAATACTGTAGGGCCTCTGCGGTGACATCTCACACTATGTCTCCGACGTTGTGCAAATCGCCCTCTTTGAGGGTGATTGGGTTCAATGACATCTTATTAGCCTTGGATTTCTTCCTTGACCCTCCTTTCTCTTGTTACCATGGATGCCTGATGTGAGTAGATGTCACCTGTGGGTCAATGCCATTCTGCTCTGTTTCCTCATCTATGTCTTCCTCTATCTCGGGTGAAGGTGACCTCACTCCTTTGTTAGAGCCCTGTTCTATTCCACCTATTTGCTTCTCTGTCTTATGAGCAACATCATGCTTCGCCTAGGCCTTGTCAGTGGCCTCCTTCTTGCTCTTCTCAACTAGCTGCACCATCTTGATCTTAACCTCCTCCTTCTTGAGTTGTGCAACAGACTTGCTCGCCCCAACTACCAAGTTTGATGTAGTGCGCCACTCTGCTGGCTAACGATCGAGTACTGCATCATATATGTGTTTTATAACCCTACCCACAAAGGTTTCATCAAAAGGAACGAGAATAAAACAAAATTAAATGTTGGAGCTATTAACACTCCTGACAATGAACCAATGGACATTGTCTAGAAATATTCGCCCATGTACCCATCAGAAAATGTTACGAGACTGTCAGAATTTTCAAGAGCCTATGTCATGACAAGTACTGATAAAATGATAGAGGTCCAAATGTTTCTTTGAGAAAACAAACAAAATATTATGTTGTTGGAACAACAATTAGAGTAGGAAAAATCTAATCAACAAGCAGAGTTACAAGTAGCCAAGCTTTAATATGAGTCTGAACATATGAAAATACAACATCAAGCCAGCCTAACAGAAAGAGATGCATGGATTCAAGCTATGAAAAATAAGTATAAAGACACTCCGCAAATCGATCAGTTCATAAAACAAGCACTAATAGTCTTAACTCCCAACTAACACAATAAGAGGAAGTTCTATGCCAAAAAATATCGCAAATAAGTCCTTATTGTGAGATCAGTGGTAATATAACAAGCCAAGTCATCGACATGAGGCTTGAATATGCCAAAATAAATAAAAGTATTTCTGACTTTATCACTTGGCAAGAATCAGATGATGGGAGGAAGGATGGTTTGCTGAGACTGGAGGAATCGCATAAAGAAATTCTATTTGCAAACTGGGATTCTAGGCTCAAGGAACCAAAAAGGGCAATGGCGGCCGAGGCAGCAACAACAAACAACATCATTGAAGCCATTAATGAAAAGCTACATGGCACCAACCGGGTTACAAAATATATACCAGGATTCTTCCAAATGCCAAACAACTGGAGCAGCAGTGGAGATAGGCGACAAAGGAAAGGGAGGAGGTGATCAGACAAATGAGAAAGTTGAACTCGGAAGCATAGTGGAAATTCTTAGTCAAACGATACAGCCAGTGGATGACCTTGCCATGCATAAATACCTCTACATAAAAAACGATGCCAACAATTAGGGACGCTATGTTTACTGGGTAGTTGAAATCTATGATCAACCAACCGACATAGCTCGGTCCAATGACAAATATCTGTAGTCTTAAGGATAAAATGCAAAGGAGTTTGTCACTTTGTTTTATTTCTATTTTAGATTTATTTAACAAAATCTAAGGAAGGTGATTTAAACCTCCTAAGCTATTTTTTGTAATAATCTATTTTAGTACCTATAGTTTAGTATTTAAACCCTTCTCGTGCATTTAGAGAGGGTTCCAAAAATTTTATCAAAAGAATTCTTCAAAACATACACTTATGTACCTTTGAGGAGGTTCTAGTGGAATGAATTGAACAAGATCTATTTTCTTTTGAATATCTGGCTTGCTCTACTAACATTGCACTTTTGTACTCTTAGATGATGTTGGAATGATTGGAATTAGGTCCATATCGCTGACACATATGAGTAGAACTTATCATATATGGCACTTTTACCTTATGATTCTGTTTTATTTATGTATCATGAAATAAATTTTCTTCAATTGTTTTATGTATGAATTTTTGAATTTTGGTTAGCATTATTGCACTTTTGTATGGTGTTGGCTTTAACTTTATGCTGAGTACATGAACGACTCTATATGTGATATATCTTTCACGATAGTTTTGGCTAACTATTTATCCAAAATGATTATTGCTAAACGATTTCATTTCTTATTGCAGTTGAATGATCTTTATTACCAATTGCTATAGGAAATTATTGTATATCTCATACTATACTTTATTCTCGGGCATAGTTATAGTTTAATAGTGTTCAAACTAGGATATATGCATGTGTTTATATAGTTTAGATTAGATTACAGTTAGCTTAATCATTCCCCCATTATATCATATATCACGCTATTAACACTATCAAAATCTCTTTTGGGAAACTGGTGCCATTATCCCCAGTCAGAGCCACTACACCAAAAGGAAACGGAGTTGCTAACCAAGGTCCACACTGGGTGGTTTTCCCCCATGTTGTAGCAATGATTTTCAAGGCTTCAATAGTGCCTTAATACATTTTTTCTACGACCAAGGGTAATGCTGGAGCCTAATACATTTGAACTTTAACAAAATTAGCATTTTTTTGTTGAGTTTCACTTTGAAACGTGTGAGGATGAAACTTTGTGAAGCACTTATTCATGGGGGCTTAGGAAGAATCTTCATGACCAGGTCCTAGGACATGGCTTTCAAGATCAAAATTGATCAAGTTAGAAACCATGGGATCAATTCCTACAATGGATGATAACAAATCCTTCCATTTTAATGGAAACATTTGAAGGACTTCCAAATTCAACATCACCAAGGGTTATTGAGCCAAATCTTCTACAATATTGTAGTGATGGGCAACTCACACATTTGAGTTATAATATGATTTCTGAAGAACACCTTTAGGGAGTGGTTGGACAATAGAATCAGTGCTAGGTCTCTTCATATGGAGAGGAACACAATTGGGTGAAGTGGAGGAAGAGGGTAATCAGTGGGATCTTTCTCCACCGTGGGTTCCTTAGGAGTTGCATAGTATTTTGATCTTGTTCCTATTAAAAAAGGTTCCTTGCCACTCATAAACACTTGAGAGCTTCTAGAGGTATGAGCACGGGGTTTGGTACCATTTGTGTGTACTAATATGTGAAAGGTTCCTTCAGCACAACTAGCACCCCTATGGTGCCTTTAAGAGGATGACTTACTTCGGCACATCGAGGGAAATCCTTAGTGTAATGATCTTCATAAAAAATAAGGCAAGAATTTTTACGCTTTCCTTTTGATGAATCATCAGTTAATGGTTTTTGGGAATCCTATTTTGGGGTATCCTACTTAGATTTTCCTTTACCCTTTTCCTTTCCTTTCAAGGATTTTTCTATTATGGTAGACTAGACAACATTTACCTCTCAGGTTTTACCAGGATTCTTTGAGTTGTGTCCAATATGATGTTCTAGGAGCTGGGGTGCTACTATATTGCTTATCCACATGTCCAATGATACCATCAATAGGTGAATAATTTGTCGGTGTGGAGGATGCAAGACTAGTCGAAGGTCACTCAGGACGAGGTAGGAGTTCATACAACGTGCCAGATTATGAATAGATAAGATCCAAATACTGGGCATGAGTGATGGCTTGTTCCTCAGATACACAACCACACATGGCTATATCTTTAGCAATAGGGGCATCGAATGATTTAGTAAACCATTAAATCAAAATCTGATTGGAGATGTCAAATTTGATGAGACATAGTCTACGTCTCCATTCATGGATATCATCAAAGATATGAGTGGATGTCATTTACTGGAGAGACATTAAGATACCGGTTCATGTCTACTACCAAAGAGGTAATTCAAAATGGGTGAGGAAGTCCATAACCAGAGTATTCAAATCTTGTAAAGAACTTCGAGGGAGCTCAATATACCATTTAGCCGCAACACCCATTAAAGTTTGTTGGAAAAGATGCAACTAGATTGATTCATCAATGCAAGAGTTAGAGGAATGCCAAAGTTGGTTAGTCATAACATGCACTTGAGGGTCCTCTCTTGATTTACTTTCGAACTTAAGACAGCCACATGGTATTTACATTAGTACTGCAGGCCAATATGGTGAGTGCAATATTGGGTCATTTGTAAGCCACGACACATCCGATAATTTCAACATTTCTGAAAATGACAGTTATTGATTATATGGGGTATAAGGTCTCTACTATGTACCAAAATGAGTATTCCAACCTTCCTAAGTTTCGGTTTGCCCTCACTGTGGTGGGTTTTGTCCATAAGGAGGTTGACCATATGGAGGTCGACAATAAGGTGGTTGACCATATGGAGGTTGACTATAAGGAGGTTGAACATACAGAGGTTTACCATAAGGAGGTTGACCATACGAATTTTGGTAACCATATTGGATGTATGATGTATACGAAGCAAATAGACCATATTGTTGCTAGTTAGGTCCCTGTTGTGATTGCAAGGGAACTTGTAGCAGTGGGTGTTGGTAACATCCCTATTGGGATTGGCAGGAAACTTGTGGGTTTGGTTGCGAGTAAGGTCCTTCCTGGGGTTGGTTAGGAACTCGTGGTCGTGGTTTCTAGTAACACTACAAGAAAAAAGGACATTGGTGAGGGCCAAAAAATGTCACCATAAGCTCCTTGGTGATGGTCAAAAGAGCCTTCGTCACCAAAAATTGAATGTCACCAAAGGTAGTGTCACCAAAACTATAGGCTTTGTGGTGAAATTCAAATTATTTCATTAATAATGATATATAATGATGTATATTGATCGTCTCCATTTCATATGAGAAATGGTGATGGACCATAGCCTCGTTCACCAAAAAATAAACGTCACCAAAGGTAGCATCACCAAAATTAGAGGTGTTATGGTGACATTCAAGGTCTGACATGAATATTGATTATAATGACAAATAGTGACCATCGCCATTTGATTTGAACAATAATGATTTATTGTGATGGATCTTTTATGGCCATCACTATTAGTGCATATATATGGCGATGTTCCTTGACCATCACCAAAAGACACATTTCCAAAAAGTATAGATGTTGTGGTGACATTCAAGGTCCATTATGGATAATGACTATAATGATGGAAAATGACTTTCACCAAATCATATCAACAACAATGATTTATGTTTACGAATATTCCATGTTTGTCACTATTGATACATATATATGGTGGCATCCATTGACGTCGCCATTTAATATTTTGGTGAGGGTCAAAAAATGTCACCATAATCTCATTGGTGATGGTAAAAAGAGCCTCTATCACCAAAAATGGATCGTCGCCATTCGATATGAATAACAAGGCACGATGGGATCGAACCACCAACCTCCTACTTGTAAAGAAGGTGCTCTTCCATTGATCTAGCACCCTTGAAAGAATTAGAATTTTAAAAATTAGATGTTGAAACCTCATAAATTATAAATTTCACAACTTTCAATAAATTAAAGTCTTGACAATCTTTTACTAAACAACAAAGAAACATCAAAGCTGCAGGTCCCTACCTAATGGTTATGGAAGTTATGAAAAGTGGGTGGAGGGAAAAACAGTTACATATAAGAGATTCAATATGTTCAGTTGAATACTCAATTAGAAGTGAAACTCCAAAGACATTTATAACCTATAAATGATCTATCACTAGAAAATGCACCAAATATTGCAAAGGAAATGTCATAAGTGGATAGCATATGGAAGAAGAGAATTGATGAAGACATATGCAATATGTTATATGTTAAGTGAAATAAAAATCTCAATGTTGTTTTTGTTGTGTGTTTTCTATAATCCGGTGTTTATATATTTGAATGAGATCTAAAATTCTATGCAAATGTAACACAGATCTCCTGAAACCATGAACGATATATATATATACTTCCACTTCACATAAACCAACAAGCAATTTGGAATTTCATAATTCCGCACTCAAAACATGACAACAACCAACAAATAAAAAAATTGAAAGTTATCACAGTAAGAATATCTCTTTTCAGCATTGGAAGCCAAAAAATATGTCAGTAATTAGTTCAACCGAAGAGCGCAAAACAGTGGGAAAAAGCAATGTGTTCAATTATCTACCAATACGAAATGGACTTAATTCTAATGAAGAAGAAGATTTGATACTAAATCACAAATAAAAATGACCAACAACAATGTAAATTTTGGTTTTTTAGCAACACACTCCATCACTACCTTCCATGTCCAGGCATTTATATTTTGTAGTATTTAACAACCTCTTTTACAGCAAAATCGAGTGAATAGATTTCATAAGTTTGAACTAGAAAATCCATAAAACATGGAGTTGATGAATTTTGAAGATGGAGCTGAAAACTAGTCGTTGACTCATTTTGATGTCTGCATGTTCCCATCTAGGGGATGGTGCCTTTCTCACTATGCTAGAGAAGAAAAATATCACAAATATGCTTTGTTGTTTCGTCTTACTTCAATTTCCTTGCATGTATATTCGAGTGTTTATTTAATTTTTAGTTCAAAGGTGTATGGATCAGCATCTAGGATAAACATTTTAATTACTCCTTAGTGTGAGTGAACCAATGGTCATATGGTCCCCTCTCATGTATCTCAAAACCATTTAAATTTTCTATATATACCTCCTCCTCTATCACCCTGTTTAACAAGGTTATCTCAACATCCATCTCATGAATATGCCATCCCATCTATGTTGATAGAGATAAATGACTAGATAGAAGCATATCTGGAAAATCAAGGGAAGGTCTCCTCATAATCTATGCCATCATTCTACGCATACCCTTTTTCACGAACTTAGTCCTGAACTTATCCACGTTTCCATTTGTAGTGTACTTGATCTTATAGATCCATCGAGAGCCCATAACTAACCTACCCTCTGGCCTTGGCACTAATCCCAAACTTTTTTTGACATGATAGAATTATAATTCTCTACCATGGAATCTACCCACACTTAATGTCATGCCACCTCCTCATATCTATAAGGTTTTTCAACTTGTACCACTAATGCTTCGTACCTATCTAGCTATATGTGTTCCCTCCTCTCTGTCATAGGAGAAGCAATACAATCCTCTACATCTCTCAATTTCTCACAAACTTCCCTGCTAGTTCAACCAATAGTGGTGGACGGATCAATTGGCTCCTCTTCCCACCCATGCTACCCCATCTACTACAAACTCATCAGATCCCCTGCACCTAAGGATGTGATGGTATTGGTAATTGTAATATATCCCTGTGGCTAACCATATAGCATTCTAAACAACTACCCCTATGCTTGTCCCTATTGTTATGCTAATGGAGCTTCAATTGGCTCACTATGATCACTTACTATCATGTCAAAATATTTCTTGAAGGCTCTATCCTCCATAACATTCATGCCTTGTCTCATGTTAATCTTCTTGTTACTAGGAACATAGATATTATATGACTTTTAGGTGTCACTATGCCCAATGAAGTATCCTCTCTCTACAATTTGATCAAACTTCATATGCTTCTCATCTGGTACATGGAAATAAGTTATGTTGCCAAAGATCCTAAAGCTATTGACTCCTAGCTTCCTCTCTAAGAAGAAGTTTTTTGGTGTTATCTTCCCTAATTCCTTATCAGGAACCCTACTATGAATATACACAATAATTTTATGTGCCTTTTCTTGCAATAATCTAGGAAAGTCCTCGTCATATAACATAACTTTTACATCCCTAACCATAGACCTATTCTTCTACTCTCCTACCCCATTTTGTCATGGATTGCATGTATTTATCCACTCTCTCTTGATGCCTTCCTTCGTATAGAAACTTGTGAAGTCATAATCTCTCTATTCACCTCTATTATTTGAGTGAATCACCTTGATATTTTTATGTGTCACATTCTCTACCAGAGGTTTAAACTCCTTGAAGTGATTGAAGACCTTATCCTTTGTCTCATGAAATATAACAAGGTTTTCCTAGAATCATCATCAATGAAAGTGATGAAGTAATCATACTCTGTGACAGATCTAGTGAGCATAGTACCACAAATGTATGAGTGTATAAGTTGTAGCATAATATTATTTGTTGTGACTACTCAAGAATGTTTCCTTAGCATATTTCAAAAGAAAGCACCATTTTCACACATCATCATGTTCTGTGCCTAATTTTGGAACACTTGTTACTTTCTCCCTAAGCATTCTACATTCTCCATGTTGTTAATGTTGAGGCCTCCTTTTTTGTAGCTCATTCATGTCTTTCCCACTATTATTTCCATTTCTCAAGAGTTCCATTAGAAAATGGAACTATAACTTGTACAATCTGTTGCTAAAGACTCCAATCTATTTCACCTTCTTCCAGTTCTAGTGTTTGATGAACACCTTCTTCTGGACATCATATCCCTTATCCTATAACCATGATATTGAGATTACATTCATACTTAGTCCCAACACATGCATTAAATATGTAACACTCCTTCCTACTCCTATCTCCCTCTGAATATCAATGGCACCTCTTCCATCTGGATTGCATTTAGTCCTATTTCCCACCATTATCTAGAAATTCACATCCTCCAAATTGTAGTTGGATAAATATTGTCTATATACCAAAATCTTTGTGAAGTTGAACTAGTTAAGCAAGAAAATTTGTCCTCCAAACTAGAAGACAATTTTGTATCCCCCTTAATATCAAATCTATCCATGGCCAAAAGGGACAATTCTAGAAATTTACTGAAGACATCCTGAGTATAATTTTGTTTGATATTCTCGTCCACTTGGGATTGATCTGTTGATGATGATCTAGTTGCAAACCAACTATGCTTAGATCTACTCAACAAACTAACTAATCTACTCACCAAAACTATTTCCTGACAATGCCACTACTTGTTGGGACAAATTTTGAGCTTGTTCAAACTTTTTCTGCCATAGAAATTGAACCCCTACCTAGCAATTCAGACTGCCTGGATATACCTCTGCACAAACCTAAAATTTTTGCTAAAGGCTCCCTCTAATGCTGCAAAATTTCTCCTTGTTAGTGAATAAGTGATATTTCTTCAAACACACTTTGGTACCATGTGAAAATTTTAATTCTATTACAGTAACTAGAAATTATTCTCCTAACTCATTAAAATTGAGTGAAGTTTATTTGTTGTGGAAAACAAGGAACTAAATCATAACTACAATTTTCACCAAAAAATGTTGCAGAGAATAAAATGTTAGAAAATGAGAAAATTAGAGCGCACAAAAAATAAAAATGACACAATTGTTTTTGACAAATGTCCACATAAAAACCTAATGTGGTAAATTTTATGCAACAAATGAGGCTTTTATTATTATGTAGTAATGTAATTTTCTGAGTACAATATGGATGCCCAAAACTGACTATCTTGAAAAAATCATGGAAAATTTTAGGTTTTGGTATTCACAAATGGGCTAGTTTTCCATGACTTTTCTAAAAAAAGATTGATCAATTTTTCTTTCTTCTAAAAAAGATTCACCATAAATTTTACAGTATAAAATTATTTTACCCTGAAAATCACCAAAATTATATGGACTCTACATATAAAATAATTAAAAATTTGGATATTTTTATAAATATATCAACAAACATTATACAATTTTCACATTACACACTAGTAAGATTTTCCAATATTTATAAACTTTAAAATAAATTTGCATTCCTAAAATTTTGTCTCGAGCAAATAATCTGGCCAAAATTAATAGAGAGAATTTTCTCTTACCAGGAGCAATCTTGGAACAACCTATTTCAGTAATTGGATCTCCAAGAACCCTTGTGTAGTCCATTGCACAGTGCTTTCACGGACCCTCACACGCACAAATTGAATCGACCTTCTATTTATCCAAATCAAACTACCTCATTGAAGCTTCTTGCATAGTCTCGCCGTAGCGTCTAGTGAGATAATTTGACCTCTTCATTGAAACCTATCCAAAACTAGAAAATCCTCTAGAATAAATATCTCTACTTCCATTCTTGCTCAAACTCTTATTCTTTGCTCTATTGTTGCTACTGCATAGGTCGATCTTTCAAGGAACTTGACCGCTCAAGTGTTTTCTCCATCTACCCATCCACTTGTTCTTATAATCTCTTGTTGGTGAACCAACGACCATGATTAGATCCCCATCAGTGGCTAATATCATCTCATACTAAATCCATGTGAGTTTTTGATAATTATCACCTTTCTCAATTAATTATTGTTAATTAGTCACTTTTCCAAAGTTATATTTATGAAATATTAAATTATTTATGAATTAACTTAATTAAGTCATCTCTAGGTGTTTTCTCATGAAGATTTTTATGGGTTTGGTAAATCTAGTGTTTTTTAAGCCTCTCTGACCAAAGTCAAGACTAGAACATCTATGAGATGCTATAAAACTGACAGACGATCTTGTCACTCTTAAGATAATTGTTGAGGAGTTATCCAATAGTAATACTAATGTATTTTTTTTGTTTTTTTTTACTTTAAAAAAGCTTTT
The DNA here is from genome assembly GCA_000404065.3 of Pinus taeda. Lineage (NCBI taxonomy): Eukaryota > Viridiplantae > Streptophyta > Pinopsida > Pinales > Pinaceae > Pinus > Pinus taeda. The sequence goes on from APFE030898818.1 coordinate 13,782, forward strand.
GACATAGTTTCTTGGGTTAAGTTATGGAGAAGACTTGAAGAAATAATGGTTCCTTTCGAGTTGAGGGTTGTTGTGATTTAGCTTTAAGAGAATGTTGTTTAGAAGATTACTAACATAGAGAGTTGATCTAAAGAAATTAAATTCAATATCATAGCTAAGCAAGGGTGTTCCTATCTCCAACCATCTTTTACATTTACATTAATAAGATAGAAGAGTGTTAGAAAGCTATAGGATGTGAGGCCCCAAGGTCACTTTCATGGTCATTATTTTTCTCATGTATGTAAATGATAGGTAGATGATATGATGATCTTTATAAGTAGCTTAAGATCCTCCATGATTACTACTCCAAGATGGATATGACTCTTAATATCGACAAACACTAAACTCATGATAATCAAATACAAAAATATCAACCATGATAATTTCCTCAATGGTAAAAATTACTTGGAGTAGGTTTCTTCATATAAATATTTAGGTATTAACATTCATCATCAGCTCAACTAGAATTATAACATTGAGAAAAGGATTATGGAGGTAAGAAATATTATTACGAGTTTGAAAAAAATTGTAAGTTAATTGATATTGGGATATGGAGTGTAAAAATGTCCTCTATGAGACTCTCGTCACCCTTGTTATTTTATATGGCTGTGAGGTTTGGGGTTATAGTATATCTAGAGAATCATGGAGGAAGATCGAGTTGGTCTGAAAGAAATTTATAACCTACAACCTAAAGAGTCAAGGAAATACTCCCTGTCCTATCTTCTTGATTGAAGCTACCCTTTCATCTATTGATAACATGGTTGTGCTTAGGTATTTGATATATAACAAGAAGCTTCATAGCATGGAAGTGAAGTGGTTCCCCAAAGTTACTTCTAACTCTAGACAAAAATCCCACCTTCGACTCAAGCGATGATAGTCTTGGCTTGAATATTAGGGGATAAAGGAGGAGATCATCATGGAGAAGAAGAATAATATTAAAAATACTATTACCTCCAAATTTAAATATAATCTATTGGATGACAATGATATAGAGTGAAAAAGGAAGC
>APFE030898840.1:0-35005 GCA_000404065.3 Pinus taeda
CTAGAATCCAAGTTCCAAACCCAAGTTACCCACCAAATGGCAAGCAATGCCAAAAACTAGAAAAAACATAAACAATGTTTAAAAAAAATGAAAACAAAAAAAAAATTGGTTCCATCAGCCATAACCCAAAGTTACCCATCACCAAATCAATGAAGAAATACAAACAATTCTTTAAAAACAATGAAAACAAAAAAAAAATGGTGCCCATATGAAGTTTTTCAACAAAAGAAAATTAAAAACATAGAAAAACAATGTTTTGAAACAATGAAAACAAAAAAAATTAACCTACATACCGTTTCTACGGTGAAAATGGTGATCTCCTCTTGAAATAGTCAGTCTAGCCACTTCGAATCGCCAAGAAACCCTCCAGCTCCTCTCTCCTAGCTCCTCTCCTCTTCCTCGTGCGCGCTGCTGTCCGAATGGAAAATGAAAAATCTAATTTTTCATTTAAAAACCCGCTGCTCGCTACCCCCGCGCTTTTTTTTGAAAAAAGTGTGTTTTTTCGAAAAAATTGCGCTTTTTTCATAAAAAAAGCGGCAAAAAAAATTATGGCGCTTTTTTCCCATAAAAAGCGCGTTTAACTCGGCAAAGGGAAAAACACGCGCTTTTTTGAAAAAAGCGCGTTTAGAACGCGCTTTTAACAACACTGATGTAATCACAACTGGAACCAACTTTTGCAACTAGGAATCTAACACTAGAAATTGCATGAAGAAGCAAGAACAGTGTTTTTATGGCAGCAAGGACACCTTGGTCTCAGCTCATGGTCCCAAGGAGGGAGAGGTGAGATCAAGGGTTGCTTGGTAGCCCTTTTTGAAGATATTTTCTGTTACCAACCGATTAAATCAATTTAAAACATGAGCAACTATTTCTATCAGCAAAAATGAATTAAATAACCAAACAAGATTGTAACCTACTAGCAGAAATTAATTAAGAACAACAAAAAACATATAACAGTACACAGAGGAGGTCCTGGCACTTGGGTTGGGCCCAACCCCAAGAGCTAGAGGCTCCTAAAAAGAAGCTCAGAACTGAGGCAAAATGCAACTGATCTCCATTATTCAGAAAATAACCATGTTACATAAATGTTTACAGCAAAAGCTTCACAAATGAGCAAAAATAGAGCAGCACTAGAGTGCACAATACAAATGTTCCAAAAGTAACCTACGAAGGCTAGAAGCCTTCTTTCTTATACACTACGAGGTCCTCCAACAACCCTCCTTAACTCAAGTGGCTCGGCTGCTCAAACTGCTAGTAAATAGTCACTTTTCACAAAACTGCTCGGCTACCCTTGGGAATTGTTTTTGGTGGCCTGCTGAACTCCAAGCTGAGGGTGGAGAATTCGAGGAAGGGGCCATTTAGTGCAGGATACACCCTTCCTATGAATCCTCACCATTGTTCCCTCATTGTTTGGCTGTCATCTGGCTCATAAATGCTTGGCCTTGCTCCAAACATTGTCCAAAAATCTACAATAACCATGTGTTATCCTTCTTGGTAAAGTGACTATCCTCATTCATTCAATTAACATAAATATACTCAAAAACATGCATGAACTATGAAAAATGGTGGATTGGTGAAGCGAAATTAGGCAAAATGAGCCCGATAAGTTACCCAATTTTGGGGCTCATCAATTTGTTTGATTGGTTTGGTTGGTTGATCTGATCAAATTAATTTCTTCCCATTATGCTATGGAGTAAAATAAAGTTGGATATTGCATCAAATGTCTAAAAGAGTAATCACAGTGTGAGACAGTTACATTCACTAGATATTTAAAGTGAATAATGAAATGATGAAGAGGTGTTCTCAGTAATGATTGAAAAGCATTTAAGAATTTTTCAATCAGACTTCAGAAGAAAAGCATATAGATTATAAAAATAGTCCAAATAAGGTGTTCAATTAACAAATCTCAGTTTTCACATTTCCTGTTTCTCAATTGATGATTATAATGTAGAGAAAAATAGTGAAAGCAATAGCTACAATAGGAAAAACATCACCAGTAAATTACAACACAAGAATCCCGTGAAAGCCTTTGTATTAATGAAACTCCAGTAGTGTGGAAAAAATACAATTCTCAATACAAAATTACAATGATCAGGAGCCAACCCCCAATACTTCGAATGAATGAAGTATTTAAACTAAATTGCAAAAAGGATTACAATGAATGCTGCATCGACATGGCAATCTATTATTAACTTCAAACTAACATAATGGAGTAATGTGACCAAAATAGGTGAATTTGGTGAAGTGATTTGGACGTTTGGCACTATTTTTGGGGAGAACAGTTGCTGAGTTGCCACGTTTTTGGTGTTGTGTTGGGTGTAGATGATATTTACCCTTTACGCTTGAAATTCGAACAATGTATCCCATCACTCCTCATCTGGGATGGTGATTTTGGTTGCCTTGTGGTAGATCTCATCTACCTTGGTATATTGAGAAAATGTGGGATTTACAACAAAATAATATGCTGTATCTCGTACTGAATGAAAATAATGTTGTTGATAGCTTCAAAAAAATCTCTCCTTGTCATAGCACCTTTCACGTAGGAAGATTTAGTTGTGTCCTTTGCAATGTCTTTAAGTTTCCTCATATAATCTTCCATGGTCATCAGTTTGTCATTAATTACAAATAAAGAAGGCATGACCCTATTTGTTAATGCTTCTATTTTGGTGAAAAATTTGTTGACTTCTATTTCCAAACCGTGACATTTTTCTATAAGTTTCACAATCAAATTTTTCTTTGTAAGAACTTTCTTCACTTCCAAGATTGTCTATGTCCTGTCATCTACTCCCAAATCATCCAACTCATATCTTTTTTTGGAACTTAGAAACTTGATGATGCTATTGGTTGTGGTAGGAATATCTCCCAACTCTTTGTTAATAGTGGAAATGGCTTAATTGGATCTCTCAATCAACTCTTTCTTTTCAAATATAATCTGAATACATGGCTAGATTTCATCCATGGCTTCAATAATATTGTTCCATATAATTTCCTTAACTTGACCCAGTGTGTGGCCAATGGAGGACTCGGTTGCGGATTTCCTACATGCTTCTATATGCTTTTGAGCTCTTTGTAGTTTTGCTACATGGGAAGTTTTAGTCCTTGCCTTCTAGTCTTGCAAAACATTAACTCGATCCTTTAATATTTTAATTTCTTCTGTTTGGAGAGACATATTCTCCACTGCATTTGTTGTAGAAGATGTAGATGTAGGAATTGTTGTAAGAGGTACAACTTCCAAAGGGACAATAGACATTCTTGCATCTTTCTCCTTTTCTTTGATTATTTTTTCCATCTCTGTTTCCATTTGTTTCAACTGTACATTTTGCTCCATGATGAGCTTCATCATGTTTTCCTTCTGTGACTCTCTTTCTTCAATGTCTTTGGCCAAAGGATCTTCTCTGGCTGGTAATTTCAACTGTTTTCTCAATGCTGCTATGTCAGTATTCTTCTTTCTTATGTTCTCTTATGTTGCATTGATATGGGTCAGGCCCCCTTAAGCCAACAAATAGTTCCATTTTGGGACCCTAAGAAGATATGGCACAAATTGCCATACCTAGTTATAGAGGCTGATGTATAGGAGATTGTGGGGTCATGGCCATCAGAGTGGAAATAACCCACAGATCTTGGCGTAGGTACCAGCAAAGGTGGAGAAATCTCTTCTGTGCAAACAACAACGATGCAAAAACCAAAAGAAGCAGCACAAGCAACAGAGTGGGAGTTGACCACTCAGAAGAAGAAGGAATTCATTGCTAATGCAGTTGCTGCTAAGGCAGCTGCTGATAAAGAGTGTGCTGCAAAATAGGCCACAGTATAAGTTGAAGCATTGGGTTCAAAACATACTTAAGAGAAGGAATAGTCCGAGCAGGAAGGAAGTAGAGGTGACAAGTAGAGCACTCCCTTTAAATTGCAAAAGCAAACTAAGGAAACGACTTTAGGACCCAGGAAGAAAAAAAAAAATTGGACAAACATGCACATGCGGATCCAATGGGCCTCACTGAGGGGGGACTTGAATGAGACCATGGACGACACAATGATAGAGTTGTGGACTAAATTTGAGGAAAAGTACATGTAGATGCTAGGGATCATCCAGAAGGATATGTGCGAGTTGCAGATTCAAACCGACAGAATCCAGGCAAGTGTAGGACAAGTGAGTGGGGTTCAAGCGAACCTGAAACAAGTGAGATTTAATGTAATGGAAACAGAATGGACTCTGGATCTCAAATTCATTCCCTTTCCATAAGGTACATTACGTGTAGAGTCAAAGTAAGAAAATGCCCAGCTTATAAATATCAAGGGCATCGGTATGAATTTAGCCATGCTACCTCTTCAAACCCTCCACGTGCTTCATCAAGGGGTCTCAGATGAGCTTCGAATCAGAGAGAAACATGTGGTATCGGTAATTAGCAAAGTCAAAATGAACAATGAGCATATATTTTTCAAAAAGGCTCAGGATCTTAAGGAAAAAGAAGAGATAGAAGCGCGAACCATGAAGCTAGAGCCTCGAAGTAGTAATTACAGAAGCATGTAAATCATTACCAGAACTACACATTCCCGATGATGTGGCATCTTTAGAAAAGGTTCAGAAATTGGCTGCTACAGTGAGAAAGTCTAAGGATGTGGTAGGCCGAGTGACTTTTGATTTTTGGATGAAGATCTCAGAACTACAATTCAAATTATAGCCGACTACTCCGACAAAGGTAAGGGAGCAGCATGGTGCAACCATCATATAACACATGTCTAGCTTGTATAATGCAATAATGGGTTGCAATTATCTCTTTGAAAATGAAAAGGAGCTATGGACCATTTTGCAGGAGGACTCAAACCTATAGAGACTAGGTACAGAGATCAGAGAGGCACAACAAAACTTTGATGAGATCAAGGCGACTGCGCGCACTTTGGCACCAGTCCAGTGCTTCGTGCAATTACAAGAAATGAAGGTGCTACAAGGAGAGGTTGAGGAGCTGCAGCGCAAGGAACAAGTTTTGAAAGCTTGGATTCAGCCATGGATAGCGAAAGCGAGCCAGACTACTCTGGCTATCCAAGAGAAGCTAAAGACTTTCCAGTAGACAAAAAGGACCATGCGCCTCACGATGGTGGGGCCAACTACAGAGAAGTTGGTCGAAGAAGTGTAGCAGACCATCGTACAGAGCATAATGGACCTTGGAGTGTTGAAGATGGAGTTCAGTGAACTCTGCAATAAAGTGGATAAGCCAATTGAGTGAATTGAGGGCGATTCACCATATTTGGGTTGGGGGCTTGTTGGGATGGGGTCCCTGGGGGTTAAATTCTGTCAATAAAGTGAAATTTTGTAATAGTTGTTGTGAAAGAATGTAAATTCACCACGAAATGTGGAAGCAAAGGGCGAAGCTAAGTAAGATTCAATACTAGAAGGCTCTGTCCTATCAGCCAAAGAAGAGGGAGAAAATAACTCCTACATTGCCAAAATGTTCATTCAGTTTGTGAATGAGAAGCCACTTAGTGAGTTGAGGCCCATAGATGTGCTCGACAACGTAACTGATATCATGGAAATTTCCAAGGTTGTTTAGAAGGAGGAAGCTAGGGTCAAATCTAAGGAGTACCTAGAGGTGGTATCAAAGAATGTGGCTGCCTTTAACACCGAGTTTGACAAGATTGTTAAAGAAGGTTTTCCAAACAACTAGGACTTTGGGGGAGTGTTGATCTAGTGGGGACAATATTGTCAAAGACTAGTGGAGACCGAAAGCAAAGTAACCTCTTCACATGAGAATATTGCTACTCTGAAGGGTAAGGCTATGGTAAACTAACTGAAGAGGGAATTTCAGCTATTGGGGATGGTCAAAACCATGTTTCACCCCAAATTGAACTATACACATCTGACCAACCTCAAAATTTATTATCGGTGGTTCTTCTGTTCTTCCTCTGCCAATGCCAACATTGTGGCAAAGATTTGGGCATTTCGTCAACCCTCTTGTGCTCCAAATCATCGAACCATATATAGCCATGATTAATAGAATAGTAGAAGGCCTCACCCTATCAACCAAAGGAAGAGGGAGAAAAGAACTCCTAGGTTGTCAAAATGTTCATTCAGTTTGTGAATTAGAAGCCACTTAATGAATTGAGGCCCATAGATGTGTTGGATAATGTAACTGCTATCATGGAAATTTCCAAGGTTTTTTAGAAGGAGGAAGCTAGGGTCAAATCTAAGAAGTACCTAGAGGTGGTATCAAAGAATGTGGCTGCTTTCAAAACCGAGTTTGACAAGATTGCCAGAGAAGGTTTTCCCAACAATAGGGACTTCGAGGGAGTGTTGATCCAGTGGGGACAATACTATCAAAGAATACTGAGCCCAAAATCAAATTAGACTCTTCTCATGAGAAGACTACTACTCTAAAGTGTAAGACAATGGTAAACTATCTGAAGAGGGACTTTCAGCTGTTGGGGATGGACAAAACCATTTTTCACCCTAGATTGAACTACACAAGTTTGAATAACCTCAAAATTTATTATCGGTTGTTCTTCCAAGCTCCTCTACTAGCGTAATCACTGTGGCAAAGATCTGGGAATTTCATCAACCCTCTTGTGCTCTAAATCATCAAACCATCTAGCTATGATTAATAGAATACTAGAATGATTCATCCTCTTAGCCAAAGAAGAGGGAGAAAAGAACTCCTAGATTGCCAAAATGTTCATTTAGTTGGTGAATGAGAGGATATTTAGTGAGTTGAGGCCCATAGATGTGTTGGACAACATAATTGCTATCATGAAAATTTCCAAGGTTGTAGAGACAAAGGAAGATAGGGTTAAATCTAAGGAGTACCTACAGGTGGTATCAAAGAATGTGGCTACCTTCAACATCGACTTTGACAAGATTTTCAGAGAAGGTTTGCCTAGCAACTAGGACTTTTTGGGAGTGTTGATCCAGTGGGGACAATAATGTCAAAATCTAGTGGAGCCCAAAAGCAAACTATACTCTTCTCATGAGAATATTTCTACTCTGAAGGGTAAGACTATGTTAAACTATCTGAAGAGGGAATTTTAGCTATTGGAGATGGTCAAAACCATGTTCCACCTAGATTGAACTATACAAGTCTGACCAACCTCAAAATTTCTTATCGGTTTCTCTTATGAGCTCCTTTGCCAACACCAGCACTATGGAGAAGATCTGAGCATTTTGTCAACCATCTTGTGATCCAAATCATCTAACCATCTGGCTATGATTAATAGAATACTAGAAGGCTTCATCCTGCCATCCAAAGAAGAAGGAGAAAAGAACCACTGATAAGAAATGGCTGATAGGATGAAGCCTTCTAGTATTCTATTAATCATAGCTAGATGGTTCAATAATTTGGAGCACAAGAGGGTTAACAAAATGCCTACATATTTTCCATAGCGTTGGAACTGATAAAGGAGCTTGGAAGAACCATCGATAAGAAATTTTGAGGATGGTCAAACCTGTGTAGTTCAACCTAGGGTGAAACATGGTTTTGACCATCCCCAATAGCTGAAAGTCCGTCTTCAGATATTTTACCATAGTCTTACCCTTCAGAGTAGCAGTCTTCTCATGTGAAGAGTATACTTTGCTTTTGGGCTCCACTAGTCTTTGACAGTATTGTCCCCACTATATCAACACTCCCCCAAAGTCCTAATTGCTACGAAAACCTTCTCTGACAATCGTGTAAAAATCGATGTTGAATGCAACGACATTCTTTGATACCACCTCTAGGTACTCCTTAGATTTGACCCTAGATTCCTCCTTCTAGACAACCTTGGAAATTTCCATGATATCATTTACGTTGTCCAACACATCTATGGGCTTCAACTCACTAAGTTGCCTCTCATTCACAAAATGAATGAACGTTTTGGCAATCTAGGAGTTCTTTTCTCCCTCTTCTTTGGCTAACAGGATGAAGTCTTCTAGTATTCTATTAATCATAGCTACATGGTTCAATGAATTGGAGGGCAAGAGGGTTGACAAAAAACTAAGATCTTTGCCACAGTGTTGGCACTAGCAGAGGAGCTCAGAAGAACCACCGATAAGAAATTTTGAGGTTGGTTAGACCGGTGTAGTTCAATCTAGGGTGAAACATGGTTTTGACCATCCCCAATAACTGAAAGTCCCTCTTCGAATAGTTTACCATAGTCTTAGCCTTTAGAGGAGTAGTCTTCTCATGAGTAGAGTCTACTTTGCTTTTGGGCTCCACTAGTCTTTGACAGTATTGTACCCATTGGATCAACACTCCCCCAAAGTCCCAATTGTTGGGAAAACCTTCTCTGTGAATCTTGTCAAACTCAGTGTTGAAGGCAACCACATTGTTTGATACCACCTCTAGGTACTCCTCATATTTTACCCTAGCTTCCTCCTTCTAGACAACCTTATAAATTTCCATGATAGTAGTTACGTTTTCCAACACATCTATGGGCCTAAACTTACTAAGTGGCCTCTCATTCACAAACTGAATGAACATTTTGGCAAATGAGGAGTTCTTTTCTCACTCTTCTTTGGTTGACAGGATGAAGCCTACTAGTATTCTATTAATCATAGCTAGATTACAGTAGGGTTTCTAATGCATAACTTATACAGAGTATGAGAAACCAGATGAAAATCACAATATCAAATAACTAACTCGACATTACAGTTCATGGGTCTAATTATAAGTATCACAATTTACATCAAAATATTGCCCACAAGAGGACATGATATAGAGATAAGATCCAATAATGTTTTCTAGGAAGAGATCTCCTCATAATAGTTAAGATACTGAATAATAGTTCTCCTTCTACTTTTGTAAACTTTTCGAAGTTGATTATTGGTGTGGTGAGACATATTAGCTCCTGAGTGTGCACTTTATCAGATAAAAAATAGTTTTTTTTTTATGACTTCATTACTAGTAGGCACAATATGGAATCCTTGGATCTTTGATTTGACTTTTTGATTGGTTGCAAGAAGAAATGTGCTAGACTTCCATGTAATCGTCAAATCTTACAAGTTAGACTCTTACATGGATAGGAATGAATGTGATATATAATGACCTCATGGTTCCCTAGGGAACCATAATCCTTGTGGTGGTATTGGAAGTGAACTACATATTCATCATTAGCAATATAAGTTCAATGTGCACTTAAATATAGTAAAAAAACATAGGTTTTTAATAAGCTAAGGAGGGTGTACTTCGTCATACTAATTATGGGTATTTTAAGCCAGTAATATAGATTTTTTGGGAAAGGAAGATATAATAGGCAAGGAAATAGAATGGAAAGATTTAAGCTAGAGATGTTAATGTTGGGAGCCAAAATCCCCCCTACACCAAACATCTTACATGTCCCCATGGAAGAAATCGATAAAATTGGAAAATTAGATTCCATCAAAATTTCTCATCATCTTACAATCTTATTAAGAGAGCACAATAGAATTTAGAAAAATGTTGCATCATCCTTCAATGATAATCCCTCTCTTTATCTATCTTCCCTAGGATGCATATGGAATGGAGTAAAAAACCTCGTTTTGTAGGTTTTTGTTTTACAACTATAACTCCTTTATCTCCTCTTGAATTTTACAACTTTGGGCTATGAACTAGTAATTTTCTTTCTGTAAATATCAGTCATAGTTTTAAAAATTGAAACTGGTTACTAGATTGTTCTACTAATAAGCCAGCTTTCAAACCCGAACCAGTCAAACCAAGACTAGTCAGATCTTAATGAACCAATTATTAAAAAAATAGATTAAATAATTATTTTTTAATGAAAAAACTATTTTCATATCTGGAACCATGATTCCAAGCCAATAGAGACAAAATATGCAAAGTTTTCTCATCTATATACCATGTGAAGGTGAATATATCAAAATAGAACCGAATGCAATACATATCATTGAACAAATACATAAGAAATGAGGCTATAAATGGACTATAAAGACCAAAAACAATGTTATAAGCAATGAGGCCATTGGCCTACTACAAGACTACTAGTCTACACATTATCAATCATCAAACTCATCACCACTAGTAGACACGGAATCATCAACAGGAGCTACATAAACATCATCTAGATTAGAGTCTAAGGTTTCCTCAGCCTCATCTGCAACCTTAATAGTAACACTGCCACCAATAATAGTATAAGTGAACCTAATGGAAGCACGAGTTGGTTGATTTTCACAACTAATGTCTTCCATTGGTTGTTTTCATTTGTTTAATGCAAGTATTAATCCCGGTTCTAATGGTGCTACCAAATTTGCTACATCCCCCCCTAATTCCATGTCAATATCAAAATCAACATCAAACTTAGGATCTTCAGTCTCTTCCACCCATTCTAATGTTGGATCAATATCATCCAACACAATGGGATCTAGATCAAGTATTTTGTTCATCATTTGGTTGCACCTTATTCAAAGGTTGTATTTCATGAAGACAATATCATTTAACCATTTTTGCTCCAAATAGTTTCTCTTCTTCATGTGTATGCACTAAAAAACAAACCAATTACACTCACAACTTGAAGCACTGCAAGTTTGGCTAAGGACTCTAATTGAAAACTTTTGTAATTGAGGACATTAGTCGCCAAATGACTCCCACCAATGTGCTGCAAAGAAAAAGACATTAATTAGTAATTGAATTCATTTCATTAATTATTTACAAATTACAAGTATTAACAGATAATTTGAATTGTAATTTTGTAAACAATTTAGCTTGAAAAGAAAAGAAAATTGGAATTGCTTACTATTAGGATGGGGTCCCTGGGGTTAAATTTTTTCAATAAAGTCAAATTTTGTAATAGTTTTTGTGAAAGAATGTAAAGTCTCTGTGAAATGTGGAAGGGGAGTGTGAAGCCAAGTAAGAGTCAAAAGGGCATTAGTCCCTTGTATAGGTAGGTGATAGAACGGGTTTGAGACTCACCCATGGTCTATGAGCCATGATATTGTAATGAGAAGGCTATATATAGTTGAGTCTTAGTGAGTCGTAAAGGATAAATTTTTGGAAAGAATTATTGTAAGAGCAAGGTGCTAAGGCAGGCAAATTTTATTTCATGTACTTAGGTGAAGGGGGAAGGCTCCTGCAGCTGAGTGCTCAAAGACCTTGGTAATTCCGCAGCTTAGTGCGCGGGCCCCTATAGTTGGGTGCATAGGGATAAAAAGTCTGTATCTGAACATTTACATCTTAATAAAGACTATTTTGAACCGAATCTATGCACATGTGCCTTGTTTATTTTCTTTTGTTTATGTTTAGGCATCTTCTCTCTGTGATCTGTTTATGTGAATTAATTCTTAATCTCTGCGCAAAACAGATGGATTTGTAATGTTTAGGCATAACCAGTAGAATTAACCTCCTTCATGGATATCGGGAATTTGTTAGATAGATCTGGTTTAGTTAACTGTTCATAAAGGGTAGCTCTACGTGACGACAAATCTAGGTCATAAGGGCTTCATAATATACAGTTTATTGTATGAAATTAGGGAAACTGTATCTTTTATGCATGATAAGTACAATCAGGTACCTTCACGAAGGTCTAAAGGTCATTTCGATATAGTTGCATTAATTGATATTCGGAAGGAATAGATTTACGTGAAGGCATATCTAATTTATAATATCCTTAAGAAGACCATCACACAGGCCTATAGATCCAGAAACCTGGCTCTAGCATCCCCCAATACTGCTTCAAGTGAGGCTGCAGCCCACACTACACAAGTTGTTGCTAAAAGGGCCAGTAGTTAAGGTTTTGTTGGTTGGCACAAATAACTCTGAACCTGGTTCAGGCCCCCTTAAGCCAACATTTACCTAGGTTATCCACATCTCTTTCCATTTTTGCCAAGTTTTTTCCAAAGTTACCAACCGCCATACTGAAAATTCTAATTTTTTAATGTATTTCTAACTAATCTACATGGTTAGCGACCATGTGCTCCAAGCACTCAATAAATCCATCTCTGACCTCCTCAACCTTTAGATCTCATAGACAAGCTTTATAATGATACTTTGGGTTCAAAAAATACCCAACTGTATGTATAGGATGACAGAGTTGATTTCTCTATCTATTATCAATGATCTCCCATATACATCCATATTTAGCTAACTTATCCTTGTAAGCTACCCATAGCTTCTCCTTTGCCTAATCCATAGGCTCATAAATATAACCCATGACCATTTTTTCCCCATCCACCATCCTTAGCACCTTAACATCGGGCTCTATAATTTTCACAAGCTCTACAGACCTTTTCCAAAAAAAAATTTCAAAAAAAATATTTTTGGTGTCTCTACCAACTTGTTTATGAGCCCACCAAGATTCAATTCAACCATAAGAAGAAAACATTTTCTACTAGTTTTTTGTTGAGAATTGAGACATTGTTGTAACAGCCCTAGTAAAATTTCATGTAAAAGAAAATAAGACCAAGGTCATGGGACATGTATTCAAAGCTGAATGGTGGGAAAAAAACCCTAGTGGCTATTCATTTAGGTTATTATGGCTAAACTAAAATGGCAAAGGGAACGATAAAGGCTTTAGAAAGACAAAATGGCATTTTTGGCAATTTATTTATGAAAATAAAGGAAATTAAGAGAAAAGGAAGGTGAAAGGTCACAGGATGCGTGTGAGGAGGAAAATGAAGTAAAATAGAGGAAATTGAAGGAAATAGAGGCCTCATTGATAATAAATCTTATGAGGATCACTTCATAGACTTTTGTTAGTTCAGTTTTGGAGCTCTCTCTTTATTCTCTCTCTCATACTCTTGGACACTTAGATTTTTCTTGGAGTATTCTTGGAGGAGTGTGGAATAGTTGGAGTTTTTGAGTAATAAGGAAAAGGAAGTGCAGGAAGGCACAAGAGAACATCGGGATCAACAGCTACAATCAATTTTTCTTTTAGATACCAAGTTGCATGTACAATTTCCTTGCTAGTTTTGCCATGCATTGAAAATGCATGTGGTTTTTGGTTATGATATATCATTGGCATGGAAGAATGCCTAGATCATGGAAAATTTTAGAGGCGAATTTTCGCCCTTGGGCTAAATTAAGGGATTTTATATTTTTATTGGGAAAATATTTTGTATCATAGTACATTGTTACAAATCACCTCAAATTTATTTTATAAAAAAATTTGGTATGGAGGTTAGCCCACCTTATTTTAAGGGAGAGGGTAAAAAAAAGGAAATTTAGCCCTTGAAATTAGGATTTACAATCTTCCATTTGCCCTCATTTTCAAGAAAATGTATTTATGATAGTTATAAATAAAAATATAAATACAGTTAAGGTATGGTAAATAAGTAAAAGCTCTTTTTATATTTAGTCCATAACCCTCTTTCTATTTAAGAAGGCTCAAAAACGAGGTTTCATTTAAGTGAATCCTAAATAAAAGAGGTATAGTAAATAAATAAAACATTTTTTTATATTTGCTCCACATGTCACCTTATATTTATGAGCACAAAAGTGTGTAAATAAATAAAAATATAAATAAAGTGGAGGTATGGTAAATAAATAAAACCTTCTTTTATACTTCAAAGGTATGGTAAATAAATAAAAATATAAATAAACTATAGGTATGGTAAATAAATAAAACCTCTTTCTATATTTACTCCATAACCCTCTTTCTATTTAAGAAGGCTCAAAAAAGAGGTTTTATTTAATTGAATCCTATGGGCCAAATACCATATTTATAAAAAAGGTATGGTAAATTAATAAAAATATAAATAAACGAGAGGTATGGTAAATAAATAAAACATTTTTTATATTTACTCTATAAGCCACCTTATATTTACGAACACTTAAAAAATGTGTTATATTTAGGTGAAGCCTATGGGCCAAATACCATGGGCCAAATTATTATTAATACCATGCAAAAAAACATTATTAACCCTAATATTAGTATTAATAAAAATAAATATGGAACATGGTATTAACCCATGGTATTCACATGGAATGCCCCTATTTAAACGGGGAATTAAACTAGCATAGATCCATCTTTACTCTAGATCAAATATCATGATATGCAAACTAACATAGAGTGAAAAAATATTTTGATCCCTCTTCAGGGTTGGTAGATCAAGAGTAATGGTCTTGTATTTAATGTCACTGAACATAACTTGGTTAAAATAAAAAAAAAAAAATAAAAAACTATTAATTTTTTAAATTTATTAATAGTAGTTTTTAAGCTCAGTTATGATAACCATGGTATTCATGTGAGCATACTATTTAAAAGCGAAATTCCATCAGCTTATATCCATCTTAATTCTGGGTCTACCAAGGCTGGGAGGGATAAATAGATTTCATCCCTCTAAGAGTGGTAGATGTGGAGTTAAGATGGATATAGGTTGCTTTTTTATGATAATGAAGATATTAAATAGACTTAGGAAATTATATTGCAAAAAAATTCTTAAGGTGAATGGTTAAAGCAACATTTAGTCACTTCACAAAATTTAGTAAAAAATATCGATATCTCCATTACTATTGGTTTTTTTTATTTAACAAAAAAAATTCAAAACAATGAAATCTTAACTCTTTCCGCGCCACCCTCACAAAAGAGACATAGTTGGTGCCTAGATTTCCCACCATTTTTCAAAAATTCCCAATATGATATCTTCATGAAAAAGTTAAGGTACTGATCTTGGATTAGTTGTTAGAAAAATATGCTAGTTTGTACAACTTTTCATCTTCTATGCTATTCTTAGTTTGTCGTAATGATCTATAGGGGTTGGGTCACTGCACCATATTGTCCTAGAAGGCAGAGATTGTGCACCAAAAAAGAAATTAATCCACATGTTACAACACTATTAAAAATGGTATGAAGGTAGTGAATTATGATAATAAGAAATTTAAATTGGGAGAGACGTAATTAAATTTTATTATTTAATTGAAGAATTCCAATTAAAATAATAATAAATCTACATTTATATATTTATATATTGATTGTAAGGCTTTTGACAATGGTTAGTTCTTTCCATTAGATCACCTTCAGGCCTTTGGGATACCTACTACTTCATTAAATTATATAGTTGGGGCTTTCTACTTGTTGGCGTGTTGGGGTAAACAAACTTGATGTGTTTTTTTCTTATCTCACAGTTGGAGTCTATGGAAAAAGAAAGAAATTTGATAGCTTGGCGAAAGTGGTAGCTTGACAAAAGTGGTAGAGAAAACATTAATCTCTCCTCATGGCCACTAAAACTTGCAACATTGTTTGTAGGAAGTGAAAATTATGTTTCTTTTTTCCAAACATGTATGTTAGTATATTACAGTTTAATGAATGTGTTTTATTATTATCATATATGGTTTCATACTTTAACAAAAGATTTGCCAAGACTTCACAATGTTTTATTATTCAGTGAAAGATTCGCCATGACTTTACAAGATAATATAATCTGGTGATAGATTCGCCATTTTTCCTATGTATCATGTGGATTCGCCCATTTATTATACATATAAATTTAGGGTGGTTCTTAGAATTTTCCCTGGCTTGGATTTACAGTGGATTTCCTTATCCTTTCCATTTTCTAGATATCCATGGAGTTATGGGTGTATTTCCTTTTGTTTTCTATTTGGTTCTCATGTTCCTTTGGTTGTGGGTTGAGTTACTAGTTCTTGGAAGCCTTGGTTGGACAAACACTCTGGAAGCCCTATAACAACTTGGGTTGAGTTACTAGTCCTAGAAGCCTTGGTTGGAAAAATGCTTTGGAAGCCCTTGGTGGGTAGAGTTAACAGTTCTAGAAGATATGGTTGGACAAATGCACTAGAATTCAACCAAGAGTTGTGTGTTGATATGCTAGTCTTGGAAGCCCTAGTTGGAACAAACACTTTAGAGCCATGTACAACTTGGCTAGAGACCAATCTGGTGATGATTAGTGATGTCCAACAGTGAGGTGGAATCACTGATTGAGGGTTGAGGTGGTCTGGCCTCTAGAAGCCCTGGTTTTGTTTTTTCAGATGTGTTCCATGAGATCCCACATTAATTCTTGGATTCTGGCACAAGTGTGATTGGCTGAAAGAGAGATTTGGTTCAACCTAATCTATGGTTGGGTGGTTCATGGAACTCCCAGATCTAGTTGCATTTTTCATATGTTAATAAGAGCTTCTTTCCTATTGTATTTGATGGGTAGGTATACTTGTTTATATGTGGTTTCATGGTTGTTGTATCCTTGTTATTTCTGTTGGTTATATGCTGTTTATGAGCATGTTTTATGACAGTGATTTGTATGAATCTCATCATGCTTTGATTTGTAAATGAATGAACAATGAATATATGACCTAATATATGATAATGCAACTAATGTGATAAGGCATCAATGCTTCTTACCGATTCTTAGATAAGTATGAGACCCCTATGCTCAGATCTATTGTTATGACCTGTAGAATGCATATTTTTGACATGTTTGATAAAATTCCTGTCATGGCTAGTAGGGGTCCAGTCAAGTCTCTATTCAAGTATTTACATTTGTAACATTGTTTGAATTCTACATTTAATTTCTAGAAGTTTCATGAATTTCTAGGCAGTGGCATGATTCCTTGCCTTGAAAAAGGGGCACAAAATCCGGGGTCGCTGGGTTTGAACTAGCTGAGAAAGACCCTAGTTGCTTTCATGCCCTTGATATGAGAGAGACTGTAGGGTCCCAATTCCATGCATGCCATGTCATAGGAGAGAATAAATATCTAGGTCAGTAAAACATTAAGTTGCCTCAGGGGTTGGTCACCTTGAAAGGTTGGTTAGCTCCTGGAGGTTTTGTAGCCTATGTAGAAGGTGAGAATGGTTATGTTGTGTTGGTTACAATTCCTTAATTGTACATGGGGATTTGAATAAGATCATAGTAGCCTCTCGTCACATGTTTACCCCATCGACCAGTTAACTTGGGTAAATGTGGGAGGAGGGTGTTACAGTTGAAATGTGAGGGATTGAGTTGAAAATCTCATAATTGCAGGCCTAACAAGCTCTTTCCCCCCATTTTTTTACTCATTAGGCTCAATACCCATGAGTGGTTGTAGATGTATTTTGTGATGCAATTAACATGCTCTAAATTTTACTTTACCTTCTCCACTTTGCCTATGTCCTCAAGCATGAGGTCTATGTAATGTGTAACACACAGAGTCCAAAATATGGTCTTATATTTGGACTCAAGCATCTTTCTAGCGAGAAAAAAATTTGAGGCATCATATGTGATGACCTACACAACATTCTTATCCCCCACTTCCTGAATAATCTCATCCAAAAGCTCAAATAGAAGGATTGAAACCTTCACCTTATCAGATGCATCTTCACCTTCACCTTCACCTTGAGGATCTTTCTATTTTTCTTCAGATGACATGCCACTTTTATGAAAATATTCCATAAATAATAAGGAAAATTTAACTCTTGTCCACATTGAAAATGTACAAGGATATGAATATGATACTGCAAGGTGAGAGCATAGCTTCCTTCATAGGTCAAGGATTTTGTAGGATCAAAAATGACATTTCCCATTCACACTTGAGCCAATTTCTTGGTGTGTCTTTTTCCTATTTTGCATCTTCATGCTCTTGTTTTATGAATCAATTAGAAAGAATTCTATCCAATGGATCATTTTTAAAGATTTTTTCTACAATGTGAGGGAGGATAGTGGCATGAATGACCATCTCCTCTGTAACCCTCATAAATAAAGTTCCAACATGATAAATGTGGCCATTAAATTTTTGTTTGAATTCTAGGGTGAGTTGGTCATTGTACCACTAGAATCATGCAATGAACCCTTTCCATTTGGACCCACTCAACCATTCCTAGCGTGCATCACTCTATAGTAAGGCTTCATGAGTTTGGGAAATTAGCTCATATTGATCAAACCCCATATTTGCAACTTCTATCATCACACAAAACACACTAGTATTCCTATAGCTTGCTACACAAGTTATGAAACAATATTGTAAATTTTTGTCAATAGCCTTGGTGCCTTAGTATAAATTTATTTAGCAGGATGAGGTAGGCATCATGAGGGTTAAACTGGCCAACTATCTCATGTGAGGGTTCCAATTAGAAAGCAAGCCATCAATGGCATATATAACAATAATTATCCACGTTGAAGAGTTGGTAATCATAGGTATATTTGATATATGTATAGTATAAGTAGTGAGTTTTCTATGTTTGAGGGTATTGTACCTCATAGAGACAACCCCTAGGTTGAGGAGATACCAGTGCTTAGGACATCTTGATGAGTTTCTTGAAGATTTTTTGGAGACTCACATGACACTTAGTGTTTACCATTTAAAGAGAAAATCGATTCAGAACCTTCCTTAAGAGGAGGAATACAAAACTTGATGAAAAGTATTAATCACAGAAGCATTAAAATTAGATCTGTAGTCTCCAACATCACATGAACTTGTATAAAAGAAGGAAAATATATAAACAATATTTAACTTTAATAAGACTATAGCAACAAGGAAAATTGATACACAAGGCTTAACTTTAAGAATCTGATATATCAAAATTCAAGGTGAAATAGTTGGAATAGAGAATTTAATGGAATGCAAAGATACATGGAGTACATTTTAAGGATTAGTTTTCATATCAATACATGCACCTTTCATTAGCACTAGACTAAGATGAATCCATAAATCCATGAAAAAACTTCCGGCAACTACTATTACATATAACATGAGAAGAAAAATGAAGACATATGGAATAAACATAGAAGGAGCACATACTACAGATTCAATTGAGTTGGAATTGCCAAAAAATTGTATTAGTCTTCCATAGAGCATACATTTCATTAGAAAGTAAATAAAACTTCTCTTTTGGAAAATCCAAAATTTTGAACCCTTGGTTTAGTCTATTAAAATTGTTTTTATAGGGCCTCAGATAGAGAGCTTGTTACAAAATATTCCTTCTTGATTTCATTACAATGGATAATCATAACAAAAACCTCAGCGCACTCCATGGCATAGTTGTACTAACCAAAACCTTAACTGACTGGCTGAAAATAAAATATTTACATAAGCAAGAAATAAGAAGCGTCATAATTGATACGATCTGCAGTATGAGTGGTCACGATGAGGAGGCTGTAAAGGCTGAATAGATGGTTCAATGATTTGGAGCACAGGAGGGTTGAAAAACTACTCATATCTTTGTCACAGTGCTGGCACTGACAGAGGAGATGAGAGGAACCACTGATAAGAAATTTTGAGGTTGGTCAGAACTACATATTTCAATCTACGGTGAAACATGGTTTTGACCATCCTTCACATCTAAAATTCCCTATTCATATAGTTTACCATAGTCTTACCCTTAAGGGTAGAAATCTTCTCATGAGAAGAATCTACTTTTCTTTTAGCTTCCACTAGTCTTTGACTATATTGTCCCCACTAGATCAACACTCCCCCAAAGTCCTAGTTGCTAGGAAAACCTTCTCTGACAATATTGGCAAAATCAGTGTTCAAGGCAACCACATTCTTTGATACCACCTCTAGGTACTCCTCAGATTTGACCCTAGCTTCCTCCTTCTAGACAAACTTGGAAATTTCCATGATAGCGGTTACACTGTCCAGCACATCTATGGGCCTCAACTCACTATGTGGCCTCTCATTCACAAACTGAATGAACATTTGGGCAATCGAGGAGTTATTTTTCCCTTTTCTTTGGCTAGCAAGATGAAACCTTCACAATCCTTAATTACAACCCTTTGCTTATCCATTAAGATTATATACTCCCAGTGGTTCTTAACCTCTTCAATGATCTCATCCCATACTAGTTTCTTGGCTTGTAACAAGGACATGTTTCCTTTTAGCTTTGCCTTGAGCTTATAGATCTCCCAGTTTATTTCCTGTAGATTCCTACCAATGATTCTCCATTTGACCTAGTAGTCTCTAATTACTTCTCTTTATGTGTTAAGATTTTTTGGGTAACATCTAGATAATTTTTCACCCTCTTAAGTTCCCCCTCTGAAAGTTGGAGCTCAGTGAGGGTAGGGTCTTAGTGAGGTTTTCATTGGCTAGTAGGGTTGAGTAATGATACACTAGGGTGACATTAGTAAACTATTGGGGTTCTAGGGAACTGGGGTAAACCATGTATTTTTGGATTAGCTCCAGGGTTACTTCAAGAATTTTGACCCCATAGGAGGAAAAAATAAATTCTTTCTTGTTAATGTATGTTGTGTCCAACCAGAAGATGAATTCTGGAAAATGGTGCACAGTGGGTACGATTTGGTAGTATAGGCTGGAGTCAACTACCTGGAATGGGTCCTCCCCCCTGACTGTAGGTTTTAACCTTGTACAAAAATTACCTGCATACGAATTCTATAAACAAAAAATAAACAATGGAAATAGCATAAAACATAAAAAAGATATACACAAATATTTTTCCTTGGATCCCAAAACCGGAACTACTAGATTGATTTTTCATTATATTCCTTTCAATGTTACAATACATATATATACATGCCAAAGAATCCATTAACTCTAGATTAGACATAACCATAGTTCCCTTGACTTGATCTACAAAATACCATGGAAAAAAAACCATCATGCCCAAAACCATATGTGAAATCCATGCACAAAACTAGAGGTAGGTTTGCCCACCTAATATAGGGTAGTTGTGGAAAGAATATAACACACACCCAACACTAATATGGTTTCCATATAGGTCAAAAAGAAGGGAAATGAGGTGATATGCACAAGATGGTCAGCTACTTGACCATCTATATCCATGAGGGGATCAACATTGGAATAGGTTTTGGCGTCTCAGGCCTTTTATGTCTGGGGGTCACTTTCTTCATTTTACGAATTCCTAGGAAAATTTATAGGTGTACAGGAGTGATTAGATTACCAGGTTGTCATGGAGAGGGTATAAAATGATGTTGGGAGGAGGTACTCGGTTGGCTAAGCTCAAACGGTGTTACTAGACAAGAAACTGGAGGGAGAGTGACACAACAGTGAAAAACGAATAAAAACGACGAGGCAGGAAGGTTTTTATAATTGGCGTCGGGGAAACTGTTGGCTGACATGGGGCTGAATTCATGGGGGGGACACACGGCTGGATTGTTGACCTAGGTTTTCATTGATGTCAATATGGAAATATTTTGGATACTAGAGGATGACATGAAGCCAAGGGGAAGTAAAACAAATCCATGAAGAGATAGGAGCAAGGCCATCAGGATAGCCAAGCCGTAAGCAAGAGTCTGTTAATGGAGGAGTTAAAAAAAAAGTCACATCAAAGCATATTGTAGAATATAAGATCAAGAGAGGCATATCAGAAAAGATAGAGTATGAAGGTATCAAAGAAGGGCTTTGAAAGACATTGCCAAAACACAGCTATCAGAGCCATATTTATAGACCATACATATACGCCAAAGAAGAGGAGCAAATGGAGCAATATATAAACAGAGCCGTCGTAGCCATAGAGGAAGCAGACAGAGTTATCAGGAGCCATCGGAGGAGCAATGGATGTGGTTAACAACAACAAAGCCATATATGCCACAGATAACACTATCGGGAGCCATCAGAGGAGAAAACCCATCTATATATGCATTCACGGCTATCGGAGAAACAATGCCAAAGGAATACACTATCGGGGGCCAAAACTCACGTATATATGCCGTTACACTATCGGAGGTGGAAATCAGACTTGAAAATTATTACATAGGAGCGGTGAGTCATATCGGGTCCGAAACCTAATATCACATCACAAAAATGGAGTGGTCTGCGTTAACGTCAAGCCCTGGCCCTGTGTGACTTGAGATCGCTGATAGCAATATCACATCGGACCTCCGCCAAGAGAAACCCCCCGATTGTGATGAACGTATGCGGACCCGCCGCTACATTACAATATGACTTAACCTGTCATCGCATCCGTCACATATAGCAAGCTGAGAAGCCTTGCCACATGAAAGCACCGATTGCGATAAGGCTGTGGACCCGACGGGCATATAAACCATGGTTTAATGCCATATTGCATCCGATCCATTAGAGTAATGGAGGATCGACCATCAACCATCGGCGGAGTCATGGGTCCGATATATAAAGGATCCCTGGGAGTCACAAATCGCCAATTGTGATTTAAGCATGGACCCAATACAGGAATAGGTGTGGGTAAACTAAATTGGAAATCCGCCATTAGTGTTTCTCGCCTGTTTTTCATATATTTTCCTGTGTAACCGTTTTTTTTGCCTGCGGGGTGGTTTTAAGCCGAAAGGCTTACGATGGCTGCGTCTGATGGTTTTTAGAAGGCTAAACATCAAGTAAATGGGGTGATTCACAGCGATATTAATTGTGATTGGACATCGTTTTCTGTTAAATGAAGTAGAACTCTGTGTATGCTCGACATCATTGCCAAATGGAGACTATTATGGTAAACAGGGAAGATGGGTTCTTTGTGGATCTTTTGGACCTGGCCATTGATTCAACGTGGCCTATGAGCATGAATAGATAGAGGAAACTGAAATATGGGAAGCTGAAGAAGAAAGCGAGCACAGAGGAAATGACAGCGAGCATTGAGGAAGTCTAAGAAGCGGTGTAAGTAGAAATGAATGGACAGAGGCATGGGAATCTATATAAAACAGTAAAAACAAAGGACTGTGGTGGCTGTTGGTGTTATGAAGAACCAGAATGTGAGGTAGAAGAAGCAGTAGAGGTGGTTAAGCATTGTATGAAGTTGTTGATGAACGCTGGTGAAGGCTGCTGCAGCTATTCAACACTGTTGAAAAAGTTGGAGAAAACAACAGAATAAAAAGAGGGTCCAGCAGAAAAAAAAGAGGGCCGAAGGACCAACAAGACAGGAGGAATTCGAAGGGTAGAAGTTGCCAGCAAAGAAGCAGTATTGTTGAAACATCACTGTGACATTAGAACATATGCTTGAACTAAAAGCAGTTTCTTATGCAGAGTTCTAGTGCAGTTGTAGTGGACTCACTAAAGTAGTGTGGAGATATGATCAGAGGTCAGCTATTGGAGACTTTGTGTGAATGGTAGGAAGAGTTGTAAAGACTCCTTCAACAGAAGACTAGTTGTCATTGATGTTGTAGCTTGGAGACTACAGAGAAACTATAACCAGACAGATGTCAACAGAGAAGAGTTTTGAGAGTAGAACATTATTATCAAAAGTACCTTGACAAGGTTGGATTAGAACCCTTGAGGCTGGTGCCTCAAAAGCAAGAAGGATTGGAGTCCTTGGGGCTGGTGCCTCAGAAGTGAGAAGGATTGGAGTCCTTGGGTTGGTGCCTCAGAAGTGAGAAGTATTGGAGTCCTTGGGGTTGACGTCTCAGAAGTAGGAAGGATTGAAGTCCTTGGGAGTTTGTGCTCCTAAGTCCAAGATTGGTGTCTTGGCGAAATATAGTTGGTGCTCTAGAGGTTGGAGCCTCACCAAAGTCCAAGTTGGAGCTTGGCAATTGATTGTAACCATCTATATATTGTATCTATTTTACTGCACAGTCTATATTAATAAAAGAATTTATTCTTGCTGTTCATCTTGTGTTCTGAATATATATGTTTTAACTGGTAAAACAATAATGGGAAAATGAAATATTGATTCACCCCCCTCTCAGTGTTTCCAACAATTGGTATCAGAGCCAGTACCTTCATTCAAAGCCTAATGGCTTGAAGGTTGATCTTTAGAACACAAATGGTGAATTCAAGGAAGAAAGTCTCCAATCCTCCTAAGGATGTGTCTCCCTCTACCACTAAAATAGAAAACAATCAATTTGAGGAGGCTCCAAGGCTCAATGGGAGCTTTAATATATGGGAAGCAAGAATCAGGAATTTCTTACAGACTCAAGGCATTGAAATCTAGAAATCAGTGATTGATGATAGCAGGATGGATAGAGAATCCAAGGAGTACAATGCAAAAGCAATGAAGGCAATCTTGAATGGGCTACCTAATTCTGTAAAGAACAATCTAGGAAAATATTCATCAGCAAAGGTTATATGGGACAAACTTCATGACCTTCACTCAAAAGGAGCATTGACCATGACCATCAGTTAAGAAGATGATGGAAATCTAGAAGGAAATCCAGATCCCATCATAGAAGCTGAACATGAGAATGATGGTATCAAGGCTAAAACAAACCTAGAATATGAATAGAATGAAAAATATTTTGTAGAAGAACTCCTCGCTCAACTTATGACTTCCATGGAAGAGATTAACAATTTGAAAAAGGAAAATGACGAACTTAAGAAGATAGCACTAGTTGGTGACCAAGATCAAACAAGGAAGAAAGTTGACCTCATCAAGCTTCAAGTACAAGAAAGGGATGAAGAGCTTGCCAAGCTTAAGAAGGAATATCAACAAAGAAAAATAAAGCATCATGAAGAAGTCATATCCATGACAAATCAATTGGATAAAGCAAAGAAGTAGGAAGATATCTTGTCAAGCCAACTTGAACAAAGGCACAAGAGCTTGAACAAACTTGAAGAAGAGATTGGTCAGTACAAGGTAGAGGTCTCCTCTCTCAAGTCTCAATTACAAGAAGCAAGGAAATAAGCACAAGGAGCTGAAAAGACCATGGAAGCATTGGAAGTCATAGAAGGATAGGCTGATGAAGTAGGAAAGGAAGTAAACACCATGATCTGTCAGCTGAAAGCAAAGGATGAAGAAATCTTCAAATTAAAATCTAACATCAAGCTTCTCAAGGTTGAAACATGTAAAGCTACAAGGATCAAGGAAGAAATGGAGAGAAGTCAAGCAAAGAATGAAGAAATCTTCAAAATAAAGTCAGATATCATCTCCCTTAAACTAGAAGCAGATGAAGCTACTTGTATCAAGGAAGAAACTAAGGAAAAAATTGCTAAGAAGAATAGTAAGTGTGAAAGTTTGGAAGAAGAGATTGTCTTCCTCAGAACAAAGTTTGAAAGGATGAACAAAATCTTGAAGAGCTCTCAAGCCTTGGATGACATGCTCAACTATCACAGATGTCCATTTGATAAATTAGGTCTCGGATATGCAGGTGAACCCTCAAACAAGAATGAAAATGCTTTAAACAAAAGAGATGTGAAGAAGCCAGAAAGAAATGGTGATGCTCCCAGCCCCAGCAAAGGCAAGGAGAAATATCAAGGCTACAATAGAACAAATCCTGCTCCAAGAAGAAAACCAGCTCCAAGAGAAAAGGTAGATGATGTCAAAGATGCAAGAGGCAATTGTTATCATCAAAGGATATCAAGGCAGAAATGCTTCAAAAGTACATCAAGGAAATCTCCATCTCCTAGGCACCAAAGTTCATTTTTTTGTTATTGTTATTCTTGTACAAAATTTGGTCACATGGAAAAATACTGTAAAGCATATCATAAAGATAGATGTTATGGTCCCCAATCATCTCATAGAGATAGATATTATAGTCCCTAACAATCTCCAAGAAACAATTTTGCAAGAAGAAATCATGAATTCTTATTCATGAACAATGTAGAATTCTTCAAGTCATAACATTGGTCATATGGCACGTGATTGTAACTTAACATGGGCTCTTACACAAGCTAGAACCATGCAAAAGAAGAAATTTACACAAGTATGGAGAAGAAAGCAAATACAATCCGAAAGTCCCTTGAGCTCTCCAGCCAACAACATATTTCATAGGCCTGAAGTTTGACAATCTAAGCATTTTATGATAAGTATTTGCCAAAAGGAGATGATGCATATAGTTAGCGGGAGCCTGTAATTCTTGATCACTATTGCAGAATCTATTAGTGAAAAGGATTCTGATGAAATCCTTGTTGAGCTATATTAACAATCATTCTTTGATGAAATCATGTCTCAGGAGCACTCCATTGAAGCATATGATCCCGTAACCATTATTTGGATTGTTGTTAAAGAAATTGGGCAAACAACCATGGTGCTGTTATCATAGAAGTTTATGTATTAACTCATGAATTTAATGTGAGAATAGAGAAATTCTGGACACTAATAGAGGTAGTCTTCAAACAAACATATACATCTAGAATGGAGTTTGAAGTAAGAGCAGCTGGCAGCATATAACAAAACTGAAGCATTGCATGAAGATGCAAATCAACAGAATAAATTTAAAGGACAGTCATAGATTAGATATCTGAATCTGGAGAGATATGTACAAGAACACAAGGACAAGATGGCTCATAGAAAGGAGAATGTGGTGCAGTCAAATATAACTTATGCTAAGACTGGTCATTGAGAAAATATAGCAACAACAAGGCACAACCTCTCACCTTTTCATCCAAATGCAGTGAAGTTTAATACTAGATGGTAGTAACTTAAGGAGAAGCACAAATACACAAAGGAACTCAGATCTGAAGAAATATAGCAAGAAAGACAATCTCAGGGGCAATCTTTCTTGAATCAGACTATGAAGGTCTCTCAATTCTGCCTATGGAGACATCAATATGGATTGAAGCATAAAATCCTAGACTTGGACACTTGGTGTATGTCCATTTGCAATCTAAATGAAAGCATTAAAGTAGAGCATCCTTAGGCATTTTTGAAGCCATGATAAATCAGTTCCGAGACATGAAGAGGGAATAATGTGCAAATTGATGATAAAATATCAATCCTTCTATCTTGAGTAAAAAGAAGAAGAGCACTATGACAGGGGGAATCACAGACCCATGAAGATCTACCATTCATGAAGAACATAAGCAGTTTGATAGGGGGAGTCCCATAGAACTCCTTTTCCATTGATGTCAAAGGGGGGGAGAAGAAGAATATTGGCATCAATAACAAAGGGGGAGATTGTTGACCTAGGTTGTCATTGATGTCAATATGGAAATATTTTGGATACTAGAGGATGACATGAAGCCAAGGGGAAGCAGAACAGATCCATGAAGAGGTAGGAGTAAGGTCATCAGGATAGCCAAGCCATAAGCAAGAGTTTGTTAATGGAGGAGTTAACAACAGAGTCACATCAAAGCATATTGTAGAATATTAGAGCAAGAGAGGCATATAGGAAAAGACAGAGTATGAAGGTATCAAAGAAGGGCTTTGAAAGACATTGCCAAAATAGAGCTATCGAAGCCATATTTATAGACCATACATATATGCCAAACAAGAGGAGAAAATGGAGCAATATATAAACAGAGCCATCAGAGCCATAAAGGAAGCAGACAGAGTTATCACGAGCCATCAGAGGAGCAATGGATGCGGTTAATAGAAAATAGAGCCATATATGCCACAAATAATACTATCAGGAGCTATCAGAGGAGAAAGCCCATCTATATATGCATTCACAACTATCGGAGCAACAATGCCAAAGGAATACACTATTGGGGGCCAAAACTCATGTATATATGTCGTTACACTATCGGAGGCGGAAACCAGACTTGAAATTTATTACACAAGAGCGGTGAGTCATATCGGGTCAAACACCTAATATCACATCGCAGAAATGGAGTGGTCTGCATTAATGTCAAGCCCTGACCCTGTGTGACTTGCGATCGCCGATAGTGATATCACATCATACCTTTGCCAAGAGCAACCCCTCGATTGTGATGAATGTATGCGGACCTGCTGCTACATTACAATATGACTTAACCTGTCATTGCATCCGTCACAGATCGCAAGCTGAGAAGCCTTGCCACATGGAAGTGATGATTGCGATAAGGCTGTGGACCCGACGGGCCTATAAACCATGGTTTAATGCCATATCGCATCTGATCCATCAGAGCAGTGGAGGATCGGCCATTGACCATCGAAAAAGTCATGGGTCCGATATATAAAGGATCCCCAGGAGTCACGAATCATCGATTGCAATTTAACCACATACTCGATACAGGTATAGGTGTGGGTAAACTAAATTTGAAATCCGCCATTAGTGCTTCTCACCTGTTTTTCATATATTTTCCTATGTAACCATGTTTTTTGCCTGTGGGGTGGTTTTAAGCCGAAAGGCTTATGATGGCTATGTCCGATGGTTTTTAGAAGGCTGAACGTCACATGGTGATACTAATTGCTATTGGACGTGGTTGTCTGTTAAATGAAGCAGAACTCTATGTATGCCCGACATCATTGCCAAATGGAGCACTATTATGGTAAACAGGAAAGGTGGGTTCTCTGTGGATCGTTTGGACCTGGCCATTGATTCAACGTGTCCTGTGAGCATGAATAGATAAAGGAAACCAAAATATGGGAAGCTGAAGAAGCAAGTGAGCACAGAGGAAATGACAGCAAGCATTGAGGAAGTCTAAGAGGTGGTGTAAGTAGAAATGAATGGACAAAGGCATGGGAATGTATAGAAAACAACAAAAATAGAGGGTTGTGGTGGCTGTTGGTGTTGTGAAGAACTAGAATGTGAGGTAGTAGAAGAAGCAGAGGTGGTTAAGCGTTGTATGAAGTTGCTGGTGAACGCTGGTGAAGGCTGCTGCAACTGTTGAATGCTGTTGAAAAAGTTGGAGAAAACAACAAAACAAAAATAGGGTCTAGTAGAACAAAAAGAGGGCCGAAGGACCAATAAGACAGGAGGAATTTGAAGGGTAGAAGTTGCCAGCAGAGAAGCAGTCTTGTTGAAACATCACCGTGACATTAGAACATATGCTTGAACTGAAAGCAGTTTCTTATGCATAGTTTTAGTGCAGTTGTAGTGGACTCACTAAAGCAGTGTGGAGATATTATCAGTGGTCAGCTATTGGAGACTCTGTGTGAATGGTAGGAAGAGTTGTAAAGACTACTTCAAGAGAAGACTAATTTTCATTGACGTTGTAGCTTGGAGACTACAGAGAATCTATAACCAGACAGAACTCAGCAGAGGAGAGTTTTGAGAGTAGAACATTATTATCAAAAGTGCCTTGACAAGATTGGATTAGAACCCTTGAGGCTGGTGCCTCAAAAGAAAGAAGGATTGGAGTCCTTGGGGTTGGTGCCTTAGAAGTGAGAAGGATTGGAGTCCTTGGGGCTGGTGCCTTAGAAGTGAGAAGGATTGGAGTCCTTAGGGCTAGTGCCTCAGAAGTGAGAAGGATTAGAGTCCTTGGGGTTGATGCCTCAAAAGTAGGAAGGATTGAAATCCTTAGGAGTTTGTGCTCCTAAGTCCAAGATTGGTGTCTTGGAGAAATAGAGTTGGTGCTCTGGAGGTTGGAGCCTCACCAAAGTCCAAGTTGGAGCTTGGCAATTGATTGTAACCATCTATATATTGTATCTATTTTACTGCACAATCTATATTAATAAAAGCATTTATTCTTGTTGTTCATCTTGTATTCTGAATATATATGTTTTAACTGGTAAAACAATTGCGGGAAAAAGAAATACTGATTCACCCCCCTCGCAGTATTTCCAACATAGATGTGATTGGATGATGGTGAAGACAGGTGGATAGGAGCGGGGGAGGATGGAGATACTATTACCTTAGAATTTGCACTCACTTGCAAAGTTGTTCAATGATTGATCTAGGTGGTGCGTGGTCCCCACTCCACCATGCTCTAGCGATTTAGATAGTAGGAGACTGGACCTCATGCTCTCGCCAGAATGAATCATTATCGTCAGATCCAGATCTAAATATTTGTTACTTAGGGAGGGGGGGGAGCTTTTTTAATGCCCAAGCAGTTTACCCTGTTGAAATGATTCCCATGGGTGTTCTGGTGCAGATGGATGATGATTCACCCAGGAGATGCTCGACCTTTAATCGATGACACACGCATGTATAAAAAATGCCTCTCTTCCCTATTGTTCTTGGTTGATGCGGGTCCAGTGAGTGACTTTTGTGCTTTTAAGCCTTCCAACACATCTTTAGGCCCTAATAGGGACCCCCACAGTTGATTTAGTTGTCCTTTTAACTTAAGATGCTCTACTAATGACTCAGAAGTTGATTTAAAGCACATTTTGGACCTAAACCATGGCTCTGATCCATCAATTTTTTGAAGCACATGAGGAAGGGTAACAACATTGGATCAAAATGGGGACAATGTATTGGATACAATGCACTGAGAAGCTGCATATTAGTGCCTTACTCCTTGGGCATGGAGTCATTTTGTTTAGACTTTCATAAAACAAAAACAAAAAGAGAAAGAGAAAGCAGTGATGGTTATGTACAAATGGCGCACTAGTATTTATAGTGAATAGGAGTGGACCCTTTCAGTGTTAGAAGTAAATCTCGAGAAACTTCCCATTCACAGGTATCCCAAGGACTTATCCTTCTATATTCTCCATCAAGAAGTTGTTATTCCCTTTTTCCTCAGCAATCCTGAAAAGGTCTGAACCAAAGGGGATCAATTTTTCCATGGTTTCCTTTATCTTCCCTCTTGACACCCCATCTTAGTACTAAGTCTCTTGGTTTCAGATATTTGTCTTTTGCCTTTTTGTCAAACAAGGATTTCATTTCTTCATGATAACATATTATATTATGATTCACCTATTCCCTATTCTCTTGAAGTTCCACTAATTGATTTATTCTTCTAGTCAAAGCATTTGGTTTTTCCTCAATGTCTTGAAAGACTTTAGCCACTGGAATAGCTATTTGTATAGAAAATAATGTTACCTTTCCATAAAGTAACTCAAAAGGGGATTCTCCAATAGTACTCTTGGTGGTAACATTGTTGGCCCATAAGGAAAACTTTGGTTGTGAGTCCGAGTTCCTCTGATTTTCTGATACTATTTTCTTTAGAATCCTTACCTAGGTTTTATTTGAGGAATCAACCGATCCATTTCCCTGTGGATAATAGGTGGTGGAGTGGCCTCACAAAATGTTATATTTTTGGCATAAATCTATAAATTTGGTAGACTTGAACACCTGACCATTGTAGGTGACAACTTTCTTGGGGTGGCCAAATCTGGAAAGGAAGTTTTCCTCCATGAATTTAATAACTACCACACCAGTGGCATTTCTGGCAGGGGCTGCTTCTACCCACTTAGTAAAGTAATTAGTGGTTGTGAGTATCCACTTGTGCTAACCTCTAGAGAGTGGGTGTATCTACCCAATGAAGTCTGCCCCCCACCATCTGAAAGGTTCCTCAACAAAAATAGGGATTAGAGGAAAATATGCTCATTTTTGTTTTTCAGCAAACTTTTGGCACTTCTCACAGACCCAAACATAAGTATGTACTTCACCAAATAGTTTGGGCCAGTAAAACCCTGCTTTAAGGATCTTGTGTGTTGTATCCCTCCAATAGTAACTTCCTCCACAAACATAATTATGAAATTCATCCATCACTTTGTGGATTTCTTCCTAAACCAAATGCAAAATAAAAATCCCCACATGATCCTTCTAGTACAATTGGCCATTTGAGATAACAAATTTCTAGGCTTGCAGCTTTAGAGCCCTATATTTAATCTTATCAAAATTCACTAAGCACTTCAAAAAAACGTATAATGAACAATTTTTTTAATACCAGGGAGACACAACATACTTCATTTCCACTTTCCAAATTTCCACTTTCTCCATCTCCTCCTGCGAGTAAATTTATGCCGAATGCTTGGAAATTTTCTTTAGATAGAATTTTAGTTAGTCCTGTCACTTGATGATATTGGTGGGAATGATGTCCATGTCATACTCCTAAATTTTAGCAATCCATTTTCCTCTTTTCCCATCACTGTCACCTTGAACTACAATGTATTTCACTACAATTGTAGGAACATAAGCATTTATGCTTGATTGTAGGACATAATTTTTGAAAGTCTTCAGGGCTTTTACCAAGGCATAAGCATGTTTCTCGATAATTTTATACTTCAGCTCAGAATCTCGCAACAATTGACTGAAGAATTCTATTGGTTTCTCATGCCCCTCACTGTTTTTCTACAATTAGACAACAACCAATATGTGAGGAGAAGCAAAAGAAAAAATGAAAATTTGTTTTATATAATCTGGTCTAACTAACATAGGAGCTTCTGCAAAATCCCCTTTAATTTTGGAGAATGATTCATAATACTCAACGGTCCATTTCACTTCTTTATATTTCTTTAACATATTTGTGATCTCTCTAATTATCTCAACGTAGTTAGGTATGTGTCTCATTAAAAACTTGATTTTGCCCAAGAAAACCTGAATATCCTTCTTATTTCGTGGAACTGGGATGTTGTTGATGGCTTCCACCCTCTTAGTATCAGTATTCACCCCCTCCTTTTCCACTATGTTCCATGAAAACTTTCCTTCACTTAGAGCGAACTACGATTTTCTAGGATTTAAGGATAGACCATATTTTCTGCATTTCTCAAAAGTGAGATGCAAATGTTCAATTTGTTCCTCATCTGTTTTTGGAAAAAAATGATATCATCTAGGTAAATTACTATGAAATTATATTTTTCTCCCACAAAAGATATATCCATGGCTCTCTGGAAGGTGGCCCCTACATTTATGAGGCCAAAACGCATTCTAGAATACATGAATGTTCCCTAAGGGGTCGTAAAAAGAAATTTTCTTTTGATATTCAGGACAGACAACTACTTGATTGTATGTAGAAAAACCAGCCATCATAGAGATCTGGGAAAATCCTACCACCTTCGGCCTAATGTAATCCATTTTAGACAGAGGATAATTGTCTTTTAATGAGGATTTGTTGAGGTTTCTGAAGTCCACACACAACCTTATTTCTCCATTCTTTTTTCAGAAAGGGACTAGGTTTGCTACCCAGTCTGAATACCTCAAAGGTACAATGATTTTGGCCTGGAGTAACTTACTTACCTCGTTTTCAATATATGGGAGCAACATAGGGTTAATATTCTTAAGCTTATGCTTATATTGTTTCACCCCGCCCTTCAAAGGGATCCTGTATTGAATAACAGTAGTATCAAATGTTTTTAAATCATCATAACATCAAGAAAACACATCCATATAATTCTTGAAACGGTCTAGGTACCTTTTCCTATATTTACGAGGAACTCCATTTTCCAACTTGATTATCCAATGATCCTTCTCTGAACCAATGTTGTAGTCTTCCACCTGTTTTTCCATTGCTTGCTCAATTGTATTGGTAGCCACATCATTTGAGTTGAACAATATTTCTAGAGGAAATAAACCCCTAGAAATAGTTTTACCCTTCAGCTGTAAAATCTTGTGTCCTATAATGGTTTCTTCCCAACTGGCTTGCAATTCATCTATCACTCTCTCTTTCTCCTGGTCAATTACTAAATTTGAGAATTCTCCTATAACTTCCTTGAAGCGTTTGATTTCTCCTTGTATTCAAACACCTTCCAATGTATGACATTATCTAGTACTGATGGTCTATATCTAACCTTAACTTCATATCTGAGCAGTGTATTTTGAGGAGGTTTAAAGTTGCTGGTAGCTATAGCCAACGAATCAACCATACAATTTCTTTCTCTGGGAAAAAACTGGATATTTAAGGCTAAGAAAAATTGTCAATTAAATCCTAGACCTGATTTCGGTAAGCCTTCAATCTTGGATGTTTGGTTTGGAATTTATTCTTTATCTGTTTCACTACTAGCTCTGATCTCCAAACACGTCCAAGCACCCAATATTAAGATTTCTAGTACCTTGCAGACCTAGCAACAAGTCTTCCTATTTAGCAACATTATTAGTGGCTTCAAACTCCAACTTGAAGGATAGAGGGATCAAGCTACCTATTGGAGACACCAACAACAACCTTCCCCATTTCCTTCCTTGGAATAAGCGCCATAAAAGTATAACTTCCACACTTTATCACATTCCAATGAATGTTTATTTAGTTTGACTAACAATTCCACTTGTGTTTCCTCCGGGATTAGCTCATTTTCTTCTAACATCAAACAAGAGAACTCTTTCTCTTTACCATACACAGGGGCATTATTGCAACAATAAACTCTTGTAATTATCTTTATAAACCTTGATTCTCTGTAAAACCTTGTTTATTATCCACCAAACACTGGGGTGGTAGCGTATGATAAACCCAATTTGATGGGTCCTCCAATATTAGACCCCCATGACTTGGACAAGAGCATATCAAACCTTACCGGGATATCAGCCACTACAATATCCGTTACCACACTTTTTTCATGGATTTAGGCTAAATTGGCAGCCAAATATTCTATCATCCCTAGACATTTTACTCTTTTGGAGTCAAAAGAATACAAATATTTGTATGGCCTTGTTATTTGTAACCCCAACTACTCCATAACAGAAAATGACATCAAATTTTGAGAAGCTCCTCAGTCAAATGAAATTGCCTAATAAAAGTTCATGAACTACAAAAGTAACATAAAAAAGGGTAGTGGAAGAGTCTTGTTCCTTGACATGAGGTCCAAATACAACCATAACCCTTTCTTCCTAGAGGTTTAGACTATCATTTGAAGGAGATATGGAGGATGGACACATTAAATGAGACACTTCAGCTTTATAATTCGGTTGTTTTCATAGTTCAGTCAAAGGGCAGATATTTTGATCTTCTCTAGCTCTTTTTTGAATATTAAAGGTAGAAGATTTTCCATCATCTATGAAAAAATTAACAGGATCTTTCTCTTTATCACAGGCTGGCTTGGGTGGTAAAGGTGACTACTCTACTTTTGAGACCTTGGGCTTGTGGAGAATGGAAATTAGAGACTCTTTCTTTTTGGGTAAGGTTTGGTCTAGAGGCTTCATTTTTTTCTCTACTAGTTTCAAAGGATTTGAGGAAGAGGACTCCTCATTTTGGTCCTGCACTCTAGATCCTTTCCTAAAAGATCTAAGATCATATTTCCTATGCAATTGTGCTTGCATGAAGTTAACAAACTTCCTATAGTAGTTGTCAATTTCACCATCATCTAGTGGTGCATCCAAATCATCCCCTCATTCCTCATGTGCTTCAACTTCGTATTCCTCATTAGAAAAAAGGAGAAAATTGATTTTCTTGAAATTACATAGTTTCTTCAGCATGCTCCTCTAGATCATCTTCTAAGTATAGTGGAGGTTGCATGTGATCTTGTTGCTCCTTTGGGGTCTCTTATACTAAGGATTGAAACTTCAGTTAGGAGCTGGTTGTTTTTGTCTAGGAGGGTATTTTTTTTCCAACTCCAATTTCACTAGGTTGTTAAACATGTTTCTTATTAGTTTATTCATTTCCTCAAGTTTTCACTCTAGAGTTTCCTTTCCTTGGCTTAAGGAACTAACTTCCTCCTTTCCTCTTCTCCTCTGTACATGATTAGTTCTACCTCTCCACTTCCTAGTAGAGGTGAAATTTTGTCAACTTCTAAAGCATCTATTTAGATCTAGTCCAATGAGCAAGAATTCCTCTCTCTGAGAGTGAAACCAAAATATGGCTCA
>APFE030898857.1:0-25026 GCA_000404065.3 Pinus taeda
TATCTGGACCATTCACTACAGTTATCCAGATACGACATCTGTAGCGAACATGTGTCATTTATTTATATATAGATGCTCACCAGTAAATCATCTCAACAGGGAGTGGGAGTGTAAGCTAAGAGAGCCTCCGACCAGAGGGATTTTCAATATTACCCGATTCCCTACAGTAAACGTTAATCGTTGGAACTTAGGAGGAGGATGGGGTCTTCCGCGGAGCTCCAGTACAGCAATCTTCACTTTTTGATTGTGCCCTTTCCGTTGCAGAGTCATATCAATCCATTGCTGCAGTTTGCCAAGAAGCTGGTCGCATCTAAAAATCTCCGGGTCACGTTTGTGACGACCGAAGCGAACCGACACCGCATGTTACGGGCGCAAGATGCAGCACTGCCCGAGCCTTCAAACTCCTCTGTGAAAGTTCAATTTGAAACAATCTCGGATGGATTTCCGGTGGATTTCGACCGGTTTAAAGATCTCCAACTGACGTTGGACATGTTATGCAAGATAGGAACACTCTCGTTAACAAATCTCATAGAGAGGCTAAACGCTCAAGGCAGCAACATTTGTTGCGTCGTATACGATTCTCTCCTTTACTGGGTTCCGGAAGTTGCAAAGAAGTTTAATATTCCTGCAGCTTTTTTCTGGACGCAATCCTGCGCAGCTTACTCGATCTGTTATCATTTCAAGAGAGGACTGGGTATGCTTTCAACTAAAATTTGATAGGAATCTTTATGTTTTAGAATATTTTATGATCAGATTTATTTCACATAAGAATATTCCGAAAATCTGCAACCGACTGAAACTTTAAAAAGTTTCTTGAAACTGATTTAATCTTCTTTCTTGTGTTCAGCACTCTCGTGCGATGAAACAGGGAAAGCGACTGACAAGATACAAATACCCGGGCTACCGCTGCTGAACGTATCGGACTTACCTTGCTTTCTGCAACCCTCTAATCCCGACGTGCCTGTCTTGCAGATTGTAATGGATCAGTTTAATACCTTATCGGAGGCAACGTGGATACTGGGAAATTCGTTTGACGGACTCGAGTCCGAAGAAGTGAACTCAATGAAATCGATAGCTCCGATTCGCACCGTCGGCCCTCTCATACCCTCGGCTTTCCTGGATGGACAGGATCCCGAAGATACAGACTTCGGCGCACATATGTGGAAGACCGTAAACTGCGTGGATTGGCTAAATACGAAGGATCCGGCGAGCGTTGTGTACGTTTCCTTCGGAAGCCTTTCTGTTCTTTCGAAAGAACAAACTGAAGAGATAGCTCTTGGGCTGAAGGCTACTGGATATTCCTTCATATGGGTCATTCGTCCATCTTCTTCCGAAGGGGAGATTAACACTGAAGAAACCTTGCCGGAGGGTTTCCTCGCCGAAATCTCCGGGCAAGGGTTAGTTGTTCCATGGTGTCCACAGGTGCAAGTGCTTTCTCATGTGTCCGTTGGTGCATTTATGACGCACTGTGGATGGAACTCGACGCTGGAAGGCCTCAGTTTAGGGGTACCCCTTTTGGCTGTTCCTCAAGCGAGCGAGCAGACGACGAATTCCCTTTACGTCGCAGAGATATGGAAGACAGGACTGAGATTAAATAAGCGACCCGCAGATGGACTGGTGGGAAAGGAGGCTGTGGAGAAATGTATAAAGATTGTTATGGAAAGCGAAATGGGTGTTGAGCTAAGGGAGAACGCTTCACGGTGGAAGAAATTATCGAGGGAGGCAATGGGAGAAAGCGGATCTTCCAATAAAAATATTCAAGAATTTGTTGAGGATATTGCTCGCAGAGCATCCTCATTGCCATTATCCGGTTAATGCAATCATGGATTTCTGAATAAGGGAATAATACTATGCTGCAGTAGTCCCTGCCGTGCCTTTAAAAAAAAGGTTGATACGTCGACTCTTTAATTTGGAATAGGATTTTCTTAATTTAAATATAATCATTAAATGGATGGTTGATTGTAGAATAGGATATTTTTAGTCATAGGATTTTTCCTTTAATTTGGAATAGAATTTTAGTAATTTAAATATAACTATTAAATGGATGGGACAATAGCATGGTGAATGCGTTTTCCATATACCATTTGGTTAATGATAGAATGCGCTGTGCTAAGATTGGTGTATGACATAAGGGGCTAATATATGATTTTGTGATACAATTTGTGATAGTTCCCTCAGAGTTTGTCGAGAGTTAGCTTAGTCATAAAATTGGTAAAGACTCTACATCAAGGTTATAAAGTAAAAGAGTTCGCAGCCATATTATATATTTAATGCTTGGCTTCAATGCTCGATGGCTTTACTTAATAATATAATTTGTCCCTATCTTTTCTGATAAAGACAAATATAGATATATATTTTATTAGTCAATTAATATGAACGATTGAAAAAAAATATTTATTTATTTATTATTCACATTAATTTTAGTAGTAAAATTGATTAAGATATTTTTAGTAAGAGCGAAAGCTTGATTTCTTTTATAGATTATTAGGGGTTACCATGACTTTCCTTGAATAAGGGTGATGAGTCAGCGTCCATTCACGGTTAGCAGCAAGAGATGGTTGTCCTAACTATTGGTTTCTCACTGTTAGTAGCAAGAGATGGTTGTCCTCACTATTGGTTTCACAACTAAGTTTTTCCACCGTGTAAAAAATATTGAATTTGATTAGGACTGTATAACATAGTTATAAAGTAAAATAGTGGTTGTCTTCACTGCTGGTTTGACAAGTGAGTTATGATTAGGTTAGCAACCAGAGATGATTTTCCTCAATGCTACTTTGACAACAAAGTTATGATGGTTTTGCTCACTGCTGCTTTGACAATAGAGTTATGATAAGTTTTCCCACAGTGTAAAAAAAAATTGAAATTGATTAAGATGGTAGAGCATAGTTATAAAGTAAAATAGTGGTTGTCCTCACTGCTAGTTTGCCAATTGAGTTATAATAAATGTCCCCACTGTGTAAAAAAAATGAAATTGATTAAGACTCTAAAGCATCGTTATAAAGTAAAATAATAGTTTGCAGTGTTATTATATTTTTAAACCTTGGTTTTAATTGTAAAAATTTATAGTTAAGTATATTTTTATGATATAAATCTTAGATATTTTTGGGTTAAAATCACAATTTATATTTTAGTAGTAGATAAAATTGTTGCCGATGAAGATTATTCTCTAAGAAAAAAATAGAGATTTGGTTATTGTTCACTTGACACTTGATAGGCACGTAGTGATTGCAACAATATTTCAAGGAATCTAGGTGGGGTGACAACAACAGTTTTTCCCCACCACCCAACTTAACCACAATTGAATTGATAATAGTATTTATATTTACATAAATTTCACATTCCAATACGTAATAATATTCCTATTTTTAAGCTTATTGCTTTGGCATGTATGTAAGTATTAATTTTTTATTTGTTTATTAATTAAATTTAAATAAGAAGTTTTGAAATAAGCAATTATGGATATGAATTATTATTAGTTAATTTCTTTATCATATATATATATATATATATATATATTATATATATTTATTTATTGTACACACAGGTGCATTCTACAAATCACTTGTAAAAACCTTAGTAAATGTGTACATATTTGAGTTAGTTTATTTAGTTAGTTGAGAGACTAATCACTTGTAATACACCTTGGTAAATGTGTAAATACTTGAGTTACTTTATTAAGTTACTTGATAGACTATGGACCATATTAAAAGGTATTATGTCAATAAGATATGAACATGGATATTTTTAATTTTATTAATAAAAGGAATTTTCATAAAGTCATACGGAAGGTAATGTTATAAGAGAGTCAATGTAATGTTATAGGAGAGTTTTATATTCCATAAGAGTTGAAAGACACTCACTAGATGAGTCATAAGGTTATGGGGAAGGTAATGTTATATGAGAGTTTTGTATTCCATACAAGTTTAAAGGAAGTCACTATATGAGGCAGTGGCCTTCCCAAACTCTTCTCACTAGTTGGGAAAAGGAAGTCGAGAGGGACGATGTAATATCCCTGGATAACCTCACATGACAATGCAAGGAGTTAGAAAATTTTTAGACAAATTATCCACCAGTAATTATCCAAATCACTATTCCACATTCCTCATTAACCATTAAATACAAAATTCATTAGCTCCTGAAGTAACTTTAGTAGAGGAAAAATATGTTTCATAACCATTAACAACAACTCTTGTAGTATATTAACATAATTTATATGATGTAATCTTGCATCCATTTCATGATTCCTTTACCCACATTAATTAATCACATACTTAACATTATCAACATTATGTTATGCAAGGAATCACATCATCAAAAAGACATAATAATAAATCACAGCATTGAACATTGATATACCTTGTAAACCCTGTAAGGTGAAAAGTAACAAAAGTTTAATCTTATTATTAAATGCTCGTGTAGGTGTTCACCCCTCACTCAATGGATTATAAGGGAGTCCATCCCTTATTCGTTGTTATAAAAGATTACAATGAAATATCATGAAAATACCACATACCTGGCTAAAATCTCTTACAATTGTCATGAAACCCTTTACCCACATATCACCAATCTCTACATCCTTGTGGCATGACCTTTCCATCAGTGGACCACCATGCAACTTGTATTCATCAACATGGACCATTAGTTCTTAACTGCCACAATGTTAAACATGCTTTTTCTTTTCCACAGATCACCATGCTTTCTTATAATTGTTGTTGTTAACAATATTTGTTAACATAATTAGATAAAGTATTAATCAATCAATAACCATTCTTTAAAAGTGATATTTTAACATCTATTGATGTCCATACATGAGATGTAAATATAATATCACAATATGTTTCTTCTAACAACACTATGCATGTATAAAAACATAATTATCAAGCATGTCAAAATAATTACCCTGTTACTATGATCATTCTCACACTAGCACATGTTCATATCCAAAGGAAACCACCGTAACCATCCATTTCACTTAAAAGATACTAGAAAATTATCTTTATTTCTCATACATGTAATTATATGAAAACTTATTGGAAGATAGCTAGCCACTTAGCTTTTATTTGTGCATGCAACTAAGTAATATTTCCAATAAAGTAGATGTTCCCTTCTAAGGGGAAGCCCCTTAGCTTTTCTTTGTGCATGTAACTAAGTAATCTTTCCAATAGAATAGATGTTCCCTTCTAAGGGTAAGCTAACATGATCGACATTATTGTCATGCATGCAAATGTAAGTCCCTTTTCGAAAAGCATCTTTTCCAAGATAGAGTTATCTATAAAATCTATTGTATGTACAAAGACATACATTACTCTAAACCAGAACTAATGTGTTAGTCGTTATTTATTTCATGCAGATATATGTATTTTACAAAGGAAATCTAATACATTTATTCCAAGTAACTACTTTTTTTACTTTCCAAAATACTTATTTATTCTTTTCTGCACACAAATCCATGTTTCTCTTTAAGAGACCTAGCACAATAGTTCTTTCTTTCGCATAAGGGAAATTTGTAATTTCATTATAAAGAGGAAATTACATTCTGTAGATGTTGGTGCATGTGCAGTGCATCATCATAATCATGTATAACAGAATTGTTGCCATTGATCCACGCAGGGGGCAACATAAATAAGAACAGATTTAAGAGACATATGATAAGCAACCCGTTATCATGTACAGTGACAATATATACAATCAAAAAAGGTTTGCGTCCGATAAAAAAAACATAACTAATAACATATCATGAGTTATACATTAAGTTCCATAAAAGGCTTATGATAATATTGATAGAAGGCCTCTCCATTCTGTTCTCTGATCATCCAGAAGCCTGGCTTCCTGATCGCAGCCTCTTTGGATAAGTTGTTGGCAGCTTCGTTCTACTCCCTATAAATATGTGAGCAAGTAAATGTGTCAAAATATGAGATCAATCTCAATGTCTCATCCAAGATGTGCAATAATGTATATGTAGAACATCTAGTTTTCCTGTTCAGCCAATCACAAATTATTTTAGAGTCCCCATAAAGTTGTAAATCTGTGCAATTTTTCTCCAAGTTGAATTGTATGAGATGTTTTGTGGCAAGGATCTCAACTGAGTTGTTTGTACATCTACGGAATCCTATTAGCATGCTATATGAATGATGATGGGATAGGTGAAGAATAGCCCCCCTTCCATAGCCTTGCTCTTGGGCTGCACCATCAAAAAATGCCCAAGGTTTGTTGAAATTTATTTGTAAATGAGAAGGGTTGTGCCAATTACTTGGAGGAGGATCATTCGAAATGAGTGAGTAATCAGCAATGACTTTAGTCACCATAACAGCCCAATTCGACACTATGTCTTGAAATATGCTGCGATTCCTAGCAATCCAAATTTTCTAGCAGATTAGCAATGGTAGATTCCGAAGCTTGTGTGTTGAGGAAGTGTGATACCAGATTTGCTACGCAGCAAGGATAGAGTTTCCAACCTAGGTTGCAGTAGGAATAATGGGCTATAGGAT
The DNA here is from genome assembly GCA_000404065.3 of Pinus taeda. Lineage (NCBI taxonomy): Eukaryota > Viridiplantae > Streptophyta > Pinopsida > Pinales > Pinaceae > Pinus > Pinus taeda. Next base: position 6,489 of record APFE030898857.1, read on the forward strand.
AAGTTTCCACGGGTTACAAGTTGTTGAACATTCTAAAAAAAGGTGAGAAGTGGACTCATTTGCCTGCTTACAAAAGCTACACCAGTGGGGACCATGTTGTGCTCACTTGAGAAGGTTTTCTCCTGTAGGAATTTTGTTCTGGAGGATGGTCCACATTAAGAGTCTAGATCTTGGGGGGACCTTGAGTTTCCGAAGATGTCTCCACCAGTCACTAAGTAGCAAAGGCTTCCTTGGCACTGTCAAAGTCAAATAACCATCTTTAGGTGTATACCTGCCATTTTTTGAAAGTGCCCAAATATTCTCATCATCACCATCAAGTATACGGATGTGGGCATCCGTGAGGGCTTGGGTGTACTCCTCCCGTTGCTGAGTCCAAATAGGAGGAATGTTTAACTCTTGAGAAGATTTCTAGACTTGTTGAAGGAAAGTAGAATTCTCCAGGTCTGCAATATGTGATATATAAGTGAAATTTTGCTGCTAGAGACACTGAATGAGATCCCTGGGTATTCGATGCATGTCCTCACATCCCACCCAAGGATCAAGACCAATGCGAATAGTGTGTCCTGATCGAATTCTCTAGGTGATACCTTCCCTGATCAAGCTCAAAGCCTTTAGTACATCCTTCCAAATAATTGAGACACCTAAGGTACTTAGATGGGCTCTCCTAATCCAGTCCATGATGTGTAAAGGAGTGATATATTTGGCATATGTGACCCTTGTCCATAGGTTGTCTACTGATACTAATTTCCAACCAAATTTTGCAGCAAGCGCTAATGAGAAATCCTCTAACTTTTTTAGGCCCCAGCCTCCCCATATTTTTGGTAGATTCAGGGCCTCCCACCTGACCCAAGCAAATATCCTTCCCTATTTGTTCCCTTGCCGAAGAAACCTACAATAGAAGGCTTGTATTCTATTAAGAATTCCTCTGGTATCTAGGCCAAGGACATCCTATAAACTGGGGTAGCCTCCAGGACACTTTTGATAAGAGTGAGTCTTCTAGCTCGCGAAAGATATTTGAGGTACCATTTATTTAGTCTTTTCTCCATTTTGGAGATGAGCCAAGTCTAGTGAGCACTTTGGTATCCCAGTGGCTTCAACTTGTACCCCATATATTTTAAACCATCAGCTAAATGTACCTGAGTGAAGTGGAAGCACTGAAGTGAAAAAAATATCTCGTGTGGAGTACATTCAGCTGTTGTCAAGGTAGACTTGAAAGACGGTGAAATTTTCCTTGATGATACTAATGTCCCCAATACTACCATTGATAAAAACCAGGATGTCATCAACAAAAAGAAGGTGTGTCAGGGTGCAACCTTCTGTTATCTTTATGCCTTTTGGTCTACCCCTTTGATTCTCTTCTTTGATGAGATTGTTGAGGCCTTCCATAATGAGCAAGAAGAGCAAAGGTGAGAGGGGACATCCCTATTTCAGCCCCCTTTCAGAGGTAAAAAAATGAGATGCACTTCCATTCACCAGGACATTGAAAGGGATATTAGTAATGCAGCTCATGATCCATTTAATGAATAAATAAGGGAAGCCTAAATGAGTTAACAACATTCCAATATAAATCCAATTAACTCTGTCAAATGCTTTTGATAAATAGATCTTTATAACCATACCTTTTCCTCACCTTGAGTGTAAAGTATGAATTACTTCCTCGGCAGTGCCAACAACTTCATGGATCTGTCTGTCTTGTAGAAAAGAAAATTGCTCTGGTGAGATATGGTTAGAGAGAATAGGTTTCATCCCGTTGGCAATAATCTTGGCTATGATCTTATATATGCAATTGCAGAGAGATATGGGGCGAAAGTCCTCAAAGGAGTCTGGGTTGTCTTTCTTCGGAATGAGTGCAAGGAAGGTAGAGGTGATAAAATTTTCAAGCAAGCCTTTGATTCTCGAATCCTCAACTATTTTGAGCAGGTCTTCCCCAATGATGTCGAAGAAAGCCAAGTAGAATTCAACCGACCAACCATGGGACCCCAGACCCTTATCCTTTTTGAACCACTTTAAGGTGTGTTCCAATTCCTCCAGAGTGACTACCTTTATTAATTCATCTCCTTCCATAGGATCCACAAATCTGGGAAAGATTTGTGCAACCCTGATGATTTCTGCAAGGTTTGTCTCCCTTGGGGCTTGGTATGCACCTTTGAAGTGTGAGGATGCAAGTTCAGCAAGTTGTGGAAAAGTATTTAAAATATGCCCCTGATCATTCTGTAGCTACCATATGGTGTTGATCGGATTTCTTCCATTGGCAAATTTATGGTAGAATTTAGTGGTTTCATCCCCTTCCAGCATTCAAATGGCTCTGCTTCTAAGGCACCAAGTTTCCTCCTTTTCCTTAAGAATTTTAGCTCTCTTAGCAACAAGAGAAACCATCCTATCCTTATGTTATTCTGAGGTGTAGATGCCTCCAAGATTATTCTCAAAAGCAACAATTTCATATTCAATTCTACCAAGTGTTTATTCTTCTCTTCTCCCAGGGGGTTTGCTCTCTAGAAATCAGAGACCAATTTTCTATAAGATTCGTCTTTGAGCCAGACAGAGCAGAACTTAAAGGGTCCTTTAGGTTTTTCTTGCTCCCCTTCTATTTCCAGGTAAATGGGAAGGTGTTCATATATTCCACCGATACCAACACAGTGTTTGATTTGAAGCCCCAAGTTCAACACCTTTTCTTTGACAAGGAAGCGGTCAAGTCTGCGGGCCAGACAATCTTCCCCAGTCCTATTGTTCCTCTATGTTGCTTGGGGTTTTGCAGAGGGGATATCTATCAGATGGTGGGCATCCAGTTCAGATAAAAAATAATTGGAGAGAGAGTCTCACTGAGCCCCGTGTCCCCAGGATTTACCATGTCCAATGGAAAAATTAAGGTCTCCACACAGGATCAGGTGGTCGGTCAAAAATGCATCAGAGCTTAGGAGGTTCTGCCAAAATGCAGGTCTGTTCTAGCATGGGCCATAGACATTTAAAATCTGAAATTGTAGCCCCAAGTCTGCAGAACTAATGTCTGCTCCAAGATGACCCAACCCACCCCAACAATTATGCATTTTAATGGTATGGGAGTTATAGCCCAAGGAAAGACCTCCTGACCTCCCATGCGCATCAAGACCAATAAAGATCCAACCAAGAAGCATGTTTTGGAGAGACTGCGAAATGACTAAAATAGGTCCCAGGGTTTCTTGCAGAAAGATGATATCAAGCGAAGCAATTTTTAACAGTCGACGAAGAGCTAATTTTTAGTCTGGCCTAGCCAGCCCTCTACAATTGAAGGATAAAATCTTCATGGAGGGGGGGTAGGCTGGGATTATCTGGCTCTAAGAATCCCTAGGATGGTAGATTGTACCCACAAAGCAATCTCATCTTCAATTGTGCCTTGGGCTTTAGAAAGGATGGAGGGTCGTCCCCTCTGAAGTTTTGGGGGAGGGGGAGGGTGGAGAATCTCAAGCCCAAATTGATCTTGGGCTTGTCTCTTAGATTTTGAGTGTGTCATGTATCTCCCAGGAGGGGGGATCTGAAGGGGACGAGTAGTGGATGGGGGATGAGAGTGAGGATTCAAGGAGAGTGCAGGGGAGAAAATGGGGGCTGATGAAATCGAGTAGGTAAGTGGAGTAGTATTAAGGGAGTTTGAGCCAAAATCCTGACCCAGATGATTGATTGAAGGGTTTATTACATGAATCTTAAAGAAATTACTAGATAAAAAATAGTCAATATGAGAAGTGCTGATAGTGGGAACAGGGATTATGGAAGAGTTCATACCCGACGAGGGTAGGCCCTCAGATGGGGACTATGGATGAAACGGAGGAGGCTGCTGTGTATGGTTGGGAGGCTGCCCTCACTTCTTCAATTGTGGAGGAGCCGTTGCCTCTTCTATTGGAGTCTTCTACTATCTGGCCAGGATCTCAGATGCATCTGGGACCTATGAGGCCAAGAGAGCCTGATTCTGAGGCTGTGCATCATGATGAGTATGCGGATGGGAGGCCATATCCTATTCTAAGGCCTATTTTTTCTTTTTGTTTAGTAGAGGGCATTCGTTAAAGAGATGTCTGACCTTATGGCACCACTAGCATCGAAAAGGAATGCCCTCATAGTCCAGCAATTGACATCTGGTGTGCTTCCTCGAACGAATATCTATAAACTCAACCAAACCCTCAGAAAGTTCCAAATGTACCAAAATCCTTGCATATGCTAATTTCCCTAAGGATTGGTATGAATCATCAAATGTGAGGTAACTACCAAGGGCATTTCCTATACGCTTGAAGACGTCCTCTGTCTAGAAATGCAAGGGTAAACTGAGCAAGCGTACCCAAATAGGACTTGAATCCACCCTCTCCCACGTCGGGTCGAAAAGGGGTGTCCATCTTCGAAGGAGAACAGGGGCAAGATCTAGGTGCCACACCGTGGACAACACCTAGCTGGTGTGCTCCAAACAACTGAAGTGCGATGCGAACCATCCTTTGACAAGGGTTTGTACCTTCAGAATATCCTTCAGGTTTTCTCCCCAAACCTCCGAGACCCATTGCTGCAGTTTAGCCACACTGTAATGTATGCCTCGCACCCGGCCGACTAAGACCTTCTCTGCTATGTCCATGGCGTCCAATAATTTTATGTCTTCTGCAATATTGAGGGGTGCAGCACAGGCCCTAAGGATTGGACCCCTATTCTTTCTCGAATGCCTAGAAACCCTAACATCCATTGCCTCCTGTGCCAAAGAGGGAAGTGAAGGTCCCGGTGGAGAAACCCTAGGGTTTTCAGACGCCTCCTGTAGGATGGTAGCAAAAATGCTGAAGATAGGTATGATGCCTATGAAATGCCCTTGAGAGGGAGCCAAGGAGGTCCGCGGAGTAGTAGGAACCGGGCCTACAACTGTCGAGCCCTAGGGGAGATCAGGGGATAAGGAACCAGACACTGACAAAAGAGGGTTTTGTGGATTATTATTTCCTAGAGTTTGGTCAACTGGTTTGAGTGGCAGGGCAATGAGTCAGGGAACGTGGCGAGATAGTATGAGTAATGAAATCCAGTGGGGAGGTCGCTTCTTCGGGGAGGTTAATTGGTGAAATGCAAGGGCGAGTTATCAGAGGAAGGGCTTCAATCTCATTAGTGAGGTCAAACATGAAGGGGAAAATACCGGCAACAGTGGTCCTGGAGGGTGTCCATGAGAGCACATCCTCCAAAGGGTACAGGAAATCACCCAGGTCATCCATGATTGTCGGGGGAAGTTATGACAGTTGCCAGAAGGGGACAGAAAAACAACAGAAAACCATGGTTTGTCCCCAGGAAGACCTGTAAACCAGAGTGGGAGAGGGAAACCACAAACAGCTAGAGGCAGTCTAAGAAGATAATCGAAGGAAGTAAAATGCAGGAGGGTGCTATGGTTGATAGCTGGTTAAGGGGGTAGATGCATGCAAGCTTCCATGGAAATGTGCCGCTGGCGGTCACGGCATCGAAACCCAGGATTGCCCCTCACCTTTTCGTTCGTAGCCTTCACAAGCACTTCTTCTTAATCCTTGTTTTGTTACATCTATTTACTTGTTGATTCGCTCCTTCCTCTAAAATTCTTCTAGCAAAGAAACATGTACTTTCCTTATGGAAGCTTTCACAATAGTTCTACAAATCCATGTTTCTCTTTAAAAAATCTAACACAATAATTATATTTTCATACATGTAATCAACTATTGTTTCTATGCTTTTGCATATGTGTTCTTTTCACATAGTTTTTTTCCAGAACCCAACGTAGTTTCTCTATCATTTATATACAAAGTTATTATGCATTTGTTTCCAAGAAAGTATCAAAACAAAGTTCCGATGCATTTGTTTTCATAAAAGTATCATAATCAACCTTTCTTTTAGGCATACGAAATAAGATAATAATAATGGTAACCTTTTATACATTAAACCATGAAATTAAAGCAAACTGTCCAATATGAAACACAGAAATAGTTTACCTTTTTACTCATCAAAAGAGGTAGCTTTTGCAAACTCTTGCAAAGGAATGAACACAATTAACTTATCTTTCACGTACAAGAAAAACATATTCTTTCCAAAGAATATTCCTATGACTTATATTATCTCTGTGCATTTCATCTATGCATAGGTTGTTATATTTTCTCATAAGTAAGTATTATTTTTCAAAAGAACTCTCTTACCCATGACAATATTTCACAAATTACCCTCGTTAATCTATATTCACTTCCAGGCAAATGACTACAAAATCCCTTTTTAAGAAAAGAACATACATCCTATCTTTTCTTATATAAAATGCGTATGAAATGTTATATAAAGGCAAGAAAATTTACTTATCTTTTAATGTTAAAAGTATATATATAATAACAATTTTTTTCTATATATAGTAATAACAATATTTATCTACATCGAATAATATATTTTATTTACCAAGAAAAATATATAATCACAATATTTATCTATATGTAGAAATATTTTTTCTTTACCAACAAAAATATATAATCACAATCTTGATCTACATGTAGTGATATATTTTTATTTACTAAGAAAAATAATGTGATTTCTCCTTATACACAAAAGTACCGAGATTCTCTCAGCCTTCGTATATCTATATTCACATACCAGATCATGGTGCATGTATAATCATGAAAGATAAATAAACATGGAAGTAAAGGTAAACAATGTACTATAAGGTGTACCTAGTTAATAATATTCAAGAAATACAACCAAATAACCATGTTACTGAGCTTCACCAAAAACATGTACGTGGGACATAAAGATGTGTTTCTACCTCTGTAAATCAGCCTTGCAACTAAGATCCTATCTTTGGTTACACCCATTTATTCCTCTATGCAAGACCTTTATCTTGATCTATCAAAAGAGGAACGATAACCACTATGGCCTTGCACTAGGATCTTTGAAGAAGGAGAATAAGGATGTATGTGTGAATGATGTCTTTTGGATCTCTTCTAGAACTGATGCTTGAGTAGGGAGAGCACTGAGGATAAAACATATGTATGTCATGATAACGTGAAGTTGGTTGCATTGATCAAGTCTATTAAAATCATGAATGACTCGTTATGTTGAGACTAAAAAACTATTAAGATAGTTGAGGCAATGAATTTCTTGGGCAAGATGATAACTATAATCTCATTTTCAGATATTTGTCCAACCCATTCCCAACCAATCCCACCATATTAACCATCGAAAACTAAAGGAAAATATGACAAACTAAATTAGTAATAAACCAATCGAAACAGTTCTTGATTTCAACCAATTCTTCATAATATTAAAATTAGCAAATATATGAGTTTTAAATAAGATTTTATGGTAGGCATGTTACATACTTCCCCCCTTAAAGAGAACACCATCATGGGTGTTCATCTCTCACTAGAACATTAAATTTTACTCATTATATAATAATCCAAAGAACTGAAAACAAGATCTTTTCCCTTCAAAATGAAGGATTCCATTTCCAATTAATACCAATAAGCAAAAGAAATAATGTTGCTATATAGTCATAAGTATTTATAACTAGAAAACTAAGCAATTTCTACTTTCCATAACTTATCCGCTATTCAATAGAAATAAAACAAAATATCTTTCCCAACTCACTGTTACTTACCAATTACTCTTACAAGTCATGGCCACTTTTACACAAGCACTTCAATAGTGATTGGATGACCCATTAACACTCCATGGTAAGTAACCTATAATGTATGAATAACAAATTCAATCACACTATTCACAACATTTTTAATCAAATGAAATGCTTTTAACTATCAATAAATTATGCAATGCCAGGTGATATTTAAATCACAATAGTTTTACAAGTACTTAGAGAGCACTAACACTCTAATAATCAAAATGATAAATCAATGAACCACATGCACACTATCTTAGCTCCTGCTAAAGACATCCACACAATACTTCTAAAAGTACCCAAAGAGAACCTAAGTCTCTAGTCATCAAAAGTGTCAATAACTGCACCAAGTGAAAATTGTCCTAGCCTCTGCTAAGATGTTCACAAGATTGGTAATACAATAAAGGAACTAAAATTCCAATAACTCCTTACTGAGCACTAAGATCCTTTCGTGCTAAGATGTGCATAACATATTTTAACAAGTATATATGAAATTAATTTTCAACACAATACATAACTAATTAATTGATTTATTCTCCTAGAATAACTATAGTGTTAAGGGAATGCTCCTCCCAACCCATGGGAAATGGTTTCCCAACTAGATCGAGTAAATTTCAAATCCAAATATTTCTTTGACATAAAATATACCAGGTCTTGTATGAAATTCCATTGGCCAACTAGCTCAACAATTCCAATGACCACATATGGACCAATATAGGATTCCTCTTGGCAGCATCCTACCTATTCCTCCATCTATGAGAAATTTTGTGGCTCGTCCAACAAGATCCAAATTAACAAAGTTTCCTTGGGATTTTTACCCTCTTCACCATCATGGGCAACTCTTTTCCCTTACTGAGATCATTTGTCTTCAGGAAGAGGAAATCTAGGCAGGCATGTTCCATCAACCCCTTTAGGTAGGTAACACCATCAACCCAAGGCCTTCTGGCCTTTCACAACTGTACAGAACTATATGGCATGTAAAATTCTCTTTTATCACTCTTTCCCATTGATCTCAAATGATCATACATTAAACTGAAGTAGAACTGATTAATTCCATCAGTGAACCAAATGTTAACTTAAAGTCCTTTAACCGTGATAACTGGTTGAAAAGGAATGAATTAACAATAGAATTGAAACATAAGAAATATGTAAATAGAATTAATAAGAAGCAAAAGCACAATGATACCAGACAACAAGATTGATGATGGAGTTCATCCTTGATGGACTACATCTCTGGGTCCACTTTCAAGATGGGCATATGCTTTATTAGGATTGAATCCGAGGAGTTCGATTACATAGCAAATTAACCAGACTAATTGTGCATGTAGGCATTTCTAGTCACTTTCACAATAAATCTCTCTAAATTATATTTTCAACACTTGTCACAGTTCCCAATTTTGACTCCCGATGCTCCTGTTACACTCAAAACAAAATTACCTATATCCTCTAGAATCTACATGCAAAACTCTAAAAACCAGTATTTTTACTCTTCAACGAGCCAAATTGTCTTTATAACCCTCTAGATGCATTCGAACTCCTTAGTCTAAGTTTAGGAATAGTTTAGGAATGCACAAGATGACTTTTAGGGTTAATTTAAGGTTTTAGTTAATGATTTAATGTCACATAGTGACATTCACCACCTAGGTATAATCAAAATATCCAAAATTCAACTAAAAACTCACTTTGAAAACTTATAATAACTCGAGGACTGTTAGCGGTTAGCTAACTGCGCAGAGCATTCTAACAACCCATGTGTGCAGGCAGATAATCCCTGTAGTTAGGGCTCTAGCAGTTTCGTTGACCTGCTGATAGTTGACAATTTACTGTCGTGTTCACATGCCCTATTCCCGCTGACTGTTAAATGAAAATCTGACACCATGGCGGCTATCTCCATTGCTCACGTGACAACTGTTATAATCAATTACCAGTGCGCCCGGGCTCTAATACAATGAACCCAAATAGGTAATCCATGTCCACTCACATGGCCCGCTCCGATCTGCTTCAACATGGTTAGGCCAGCGGTTAGGGGATGTTATGCATATTTTGTAATGTTTTGAATGTTTATTACATTGATTTTGTAATGCATGGCCCAAATAGGTTTATAATTTATGTTTAATGTGTTTTAATACATTGTTTTAGATATATGTTAGGTCAATGTGTTAGGGTTTAGGTGTTAGGTCTTTAGACCTTTGCATCTTTTGATTTAACAAAAAACCTTACACACATCTTTCTCACAAAGCGACATTTGTCAACATCACATGATGGCAAATACATGTCGACAACCAAACCCTGGTGGAACTGACAACAAATACATGTCAACAACCAGGTACAAAACACCATATTCTTCAAACACCATGAAAACCATCTCAACCATTTTCATCACCAGCGCAACTGAAAATCAACACTGAACAGCCTGAACCATAAACATTATGTCAAAGTTGAAGATATCGAACAATGAATGCTGATGAGGAAACTCGAGAAGTTGATAAAGTTCAAGACATCATTGACCATGATCATTTGAAGACCACTTCGACTTTGAACCACTGAAGACTCTGCTCATGCTGGACTGACAAGATCCTCCTAGACCACCCACAATTATTTACATAATGAACCATATGCACATTTTCATTAACAAAAGAATCATTTATGTACACTATGAATTTATTCATAATCCTCAGCATGGGTCTGCAATATCTAGATTGTCAGGAAACATAATTGACATACATGTGATATGCATTCTAATTTTTCCAAATAACAAAATCATACATATCATAACATTATACTTTCCCATTTACAGTTGTAATTCACATTGCAATGTTTACCTTAACAGGTTTTCTTCTTGCCATTAAGATACCTCTACTTAATCCCATCAACAACATTAGTCATAAATATGCATAATTTAATAAGTATTATCTTTCCAAATCATTTCCAATTTCCATAGTGTATTGTCATTAACAGACCAATACATGAAGTAACTCCCATAATAACTTGTTTACGAATTGTAATAAGCTTAAATCAAATTCAATTCATGCATATAAGTTTTATTAGTTAGTCATGAAACACTAACCAATCCTAGCTACCAACCATCTTAAGGCAACCAAGACTTAGTCAATAATTAGTTATTACGGTCAAGTCTCACAAATTGACTCATTATTTGTTTTTAATATCTAAAAGGGTCTCTTCCAATTTTCTTTTAAAACACTCTATCATCCTATTCAAGGACACTCCACATATTTTACTTTCATGCATTCACTCATTAAGAGTAGTGCATTGTGACTTAAATCATGTTCATTAAATATATCATTAATATTTTGACGTAGGAAAACCCACATATACCCACAGTTTGCTTATAGAATGCAAAATCCTATTTGTCCTAGGAAATTCAACTCTCTTCCGAGTCAAAGCTTCACTAATTAATGGCTTAAGGCCCCCTTTATTAAATCTTTGTGGAATGATTTGGTAATTAATCACAGTCTGTCCTTCAATCCATCCTTTCTATCAGTGCTCTTTATACATCACTCATCGGGACTCATTCACATCATTTTCATTAAACTTTTCGTTAATCTTAAGCCGACACATATAACCAACCCCACTCTTATACTATGGTTATATTGGACATAACCACAAAACCTTCATATCGTTTTATTTCTATTATAAATCCCATACAGGAGAAATATTCACAAAAACATACGTAACCATACCTTTTCTACTTATTCATTAGCCTTTACACATTTCTTGATGCATACCTTATCGCAATCGCACTCTCGAGGTTTCACAGGACTCTTAAGACTTCTCATTTCATGTCCAAGATGTGATAACACACCCGGACTTCAATAAACATAAACCACAGTCATTACTTTCTTGGGTCTGCTCTTGAAACACACTTAGCCATGCTCCGTGGTCCACTTACATCTCATATCGCATGTCACATTGGTTAAGGGTCAGTAAATTACCATGGAATATTTTTTATTCGATCAAACCTCTAATCGCATCGGACATCACAATCGCATATCACATGAATTGTGGCCCAAGGTTAATTCCTCCCATTGGAATATTGCGATGCGAGATTTAACAATGATCCTCCACCATTGATCCAATCACTCGATCCAACGGTCAGCGATGATCTCACATATTGCAATCGCTCAAGGCTGGGGTTTATTCACTTCTATGATATCTTGTGATGCGATATTAATAACTCCATTCCATGTGACTTGATCTCATCCATTGACTTGTTAGATCCAACGGTTCCTGTGCATCAATGCTTTACTTCTCTTCCATCTCTTTACGTGGGGTTTATGATATTTCTTCATTGTTCCTCTATGGCTCAGGTTGCTTCATGGTTCTTCATCCTTCGTTGTTCAACTGCGCGACTCCCTCTTGAGCTTAACTTTGCATGATTCTTCAATCACTGTCATTCCAGGCATTACTTTGATCCTTCGAATGGTTTCAAACTTCCATTACAATCCTCTGTCTCGTTCTTCCCCTTTGTGTTTCACCTAGACTCCGCCTGCATACATCTATTATAAAGAATCTTTGATACACACATGATTTATAATTCCATATTCGAATCACACACTTATACAGTTTTGAATTGATTCTCTATATATATAAACAAACATTTACACAATTTCTCTATCTTTGGCTCGATATTCTAATTTCAGTGGCCTCTATTTACAAATTTCCCATATGCTTATAATCACAATCTAACTGGCTAACCTATCCAACCTCTCCCTTTTTTTCTTTTCAATACATTATTAACAGTTTCTTTACAGTTGAGGAACTGTTCCTCAGTTACTTTTCAGTTGCATAACAGTTTCTTCAAACAAGTTCCTATCTAATCCTAATTTGATCTGTTTGCCTAATTTAAAAACTATCAATGGTTGAGTCAACCTTAATTTTAAATGAACAAAAATAAAACAGAACAAAAACGTTTCTTAGTTGTCAACTCTTCACTCAGATGCTCTTGCATCAGGCTCCCGTGGTAAATTAAACTCATGGCTCCTGTCCATAAGCTCTTCAATAGAGTACCCAACACTTTGAATATGGTCGGCATCTAACCAAGAATTATCTTCAATAGGATGACCCTTACACTTGATCAGATATTGCAAATATTCCTTCCTTCGAGTCCGTCTGGCCACTTGGGTATCTAGGATCTGTTCGATCTCTAGAGGCTTTGCTAGGGGCATTTGTTTAATCCACGAAACATGCTCTTTCTAGGTGTCCCATGCTCGTTTCTCTGAACTTTCTTCATCATCTGCCACAACGTAGGGGTACAGATCTTCCACATTGAAAATGGGTGAAATTCCAATACCTGGGGGTAACTGCAAATCATAAGCATTCGCAGAAAACTTCCGAAGAATCCTATGAGGCCCAATTATTTTCCATTTCAACTTTTTGTATTCGCCTTCAGGAAACCTTTGCTTGCATATGTGTGCTAATACCAGGTCTCCTACGTTGAATTGTACCTCCCACCTTTTCAAATCTACCATCTGCTTGTATCTTTGGTTGCTATCTTGTAATTTTAGTTTCACCTATTCATGAAGATCGTTGATTGCCCTTGCAAAATCTTCACCATCAGCACTCATGCATTCCAACTGTCCCAAATCACGTAACTCGTGTACTCCACGTGGGTGCACTCTATATACGATATGGAATGGACTATTTCCTATGCTTCATTTAGGTGAATCATTATAAGAAAATTTCGCTTATGCAAGCACACGATCCCAATATTGAGAATTTTCTCCAACCAAAATCCTTAATAAATTTCTTAGACCTTGGTTCACCGCTTCGGTTTGACCATCGGTCTACGGATGATAAGCTGAGCTGAAGTTTAGTTTGGTGTCTAATGTTTTCCATAAGGTTCACCAAAAATGTCCTGTAACTTAACCTCTCGGTCCAAAATAATAGACTTTGAAAAGCCATGCAATCTGACTATCTCGGTAAAGAACAAATGTGCTACATGTGTGGCATCACTAGTTTTCCTACATGGAATGAATTGTGCCATTTTGGTGAAACGATCCACCACCACCATGATGGAACCGAATCCCCATTGTGTCTTCGACAAACTTACGACAAAGTATAAACTAACTAAGTACCATGGTCTGTTCGGAATGGGTAAGGGCATATACAACCCTGTGTTTTGGCTGTGTCCCTTTGCAAGCTGACACACTTTGCATCTATTCACAAACCTTTGTACATCTTTGCGCATTCGGCCAAAATTAAAAGTGGCTCAACTGATCCAAGGTCTTGTCTATGCCAAAATGCCCCGCTAAACCTCCATTATGATTTTCCTGGATTAAGTTCTCTCTCATAGAACATTCCAGAATACACAACTGCCCTCCTTTGAACAACAATCCTTCCTGCATATTATAGTCCATCCATGAACTGTTATCTCTCAACAATGGATTTTTGCAAGCTTCATAAGCTTTCTTAAAATCCGCATCTACCTCATACAAGTCCTAAGATATTCAAATCCTAATAATTGTATTGTACTTTCCTGTAGCATCAAATTCCTCATGCTTAACGCATCTGCCACTTTGTTGGCTTAACTTCTGATGTGTTTCAACACAAACATAAAAATCTGCAAGTACTCCACCCACTTTGCATGTTTATGGTTTATCTTATACTGCTGCATAATATACTGCAACACAGAATTATCTGAAAATAAGACGAATTCATTTGCCAATAGATAATGTCTCCAATGCTTTAGTGCTTGAACCGCTGCATAAAATTCCTTGTCATAAGATGTGTATTTCTGCCTACTTTCATTTAGTTTCTCACTGAAATAGGCTACCAGCTTGTCCTCTTGGATGAGTATTGCACCAATGGCTGTCCCACTGGCATCACAACAAACTTGAATTTTTTTTTAAAGTCTGGTAATCTCAAAATCAGTTTCTCAGTAATTTTCCTTTTGAGCAGCTGAAAAACTCTTCTCTGCCATTTCTATCCAATGGAAAGGATGATTTGCCTTCTTAATGGTGTCCACCATGGGTGCACAAATCCCACTGAAAGTTTTAAGAAATTTCTGATAAAAACTCACCCAACCATGAAAGCTCCGTACCTCAAACAAACTTTTGGGAGACGGCCAACTAACTATGGATGCAACCTTTTTAGGATCCATTTTTAGTTCATTCTCAGAAATCACAAATCCCAAATAAATTAACTCTTTCCTGAAAAAATAACATTTCTTCAAATTTATCAGTAATTTATTTTGCTGGAATTTTTCCAATACATACCTCACGTCTTGAAAATGTTATTCCATCATCTTGTTGAATATAAGTATATCATCCAGATACACAATCACAAATTTACCAATGAATTCCTTCAGCATCTTGTTCATCAACCACATCAACATGCTAGGGGCATTGCTCAATCCAAACAACATAACCAGCCATTCGTACAAGCCCTCGTTAGCCTTGAAAGCTATCTTCCACTCATCACCTTCTCGAATTCTGATTTGGTGGTAGCTGCTTTCCAGGTCTATCTTTGAAAAGTACGTTGCTCCACTCAAACAATCCATCATATCATCCATCCAAGGTAAAGGGAATCTATACCTGATAGTAATTTTGTTAATGGTCTAGGTATTCGTGCACATTCTCCACTCACCTCCTTTCTTGGGAGCTAAAACAGTCAGAACTACACAAGGGCTTAAACTCTCCCAAATTAGTCCTTTATCCAACAAATCCTGCACCTGCTTTTGAATTTCTTAATTATCCTTCAGACTCATCCACTAGGCAGCCTTGTTTGGAAAAATGGCTCCTAGAATAAAATCAATATGGTGACTAATTCTCCGCTTCGGTGGTAATTTGTCCAGTAGATCGTCTACCACAATATCACTAAATTCTTGCAGCATGTTCTGTATTTCTTTAGGTAAGTTAGTGACTTTGTTATGGATCAATACTAGTTTTGGCCTTCATACAACTTCATACTTCACCTCAGCATCCTTGTTATAAAACCAGCTCAAGAAAAGATAGATCAACGTCTTATAATTAAGCCTCTTCGAGGGGGAAACCTCCTTTACATTACATAAATGAACAATTCTTAAATGATACAAATGACAAAACCTCCTTTCTATATATAGGAGTCTAAAGAGTCATAATATAACCCAACCGACCTAACAATAATAATATAAAGCCACAAAAATAACAATAGAGGGATTCTATGGGGCACAGTAATAACAATATGGGGACTATAGGGGCACAACAATATTAATAAGGGGTATAACTACAATAGTAATGGGCTAATCACTAGTATTATAGGGACCCAACATGCCCCTCTCATTCAAAAAAGTGTTGTCCTCAACGCTTGAGTAGTTCTGGATACTTTTGTATAAAATTCTCATCCTCCCATGTGGAATCTTCAGCAGATAAATTCTTCCACTTGATAAGATACTCTGAAATTGATCGATTTCATAGCTTTCGAGTTCTTGTTTCTGTGACTACTTCCAGTTCCAATATAATTTTTCCTTCCTTGTCAAGTTTGGAAATATTGTTTGAACTGGGAGCTTGTCGCCTATAACCTTCTTTAAACATGAAACATGGAAAACTGTGTGCAATCGAGAAGCTGCAGGAAGCTCCAATTTGTATGCCATAGTACCAATCTTTTGCAACACCTTGTACGGACCATAATACTTTGGTGATAATTTATTATCCTTCTTAGCTTGCTTGAGGGACATTTGCTTATATGGTTGTAGCCTTAAGAATACCCAATCACCTACATCAAAACTTCTTTCACTGCGATGTTGATCTGCGTGTTGTTTCATTCTATTATGTGCCAACATGAGGTTATCCTTTAAGAGTTGGAGGACTTGTGTTGATGTTCGATGTGATGTTCCACTGCTTGAACCTTAGAATTTTCTCTTAAATATGATGTGATGGATGGTGGCTGATACCCATCAAGTGCCATAAATGGGGTCATTTTTGTTGCTGTATGGAAGGAAGTGTTATACCACCATTCAGCCAGAGGCAACCATTTGACCCATTGCGTCTGTTTATCATATATAAAGCAACGAAGATATCCTTCCAAACATTTGTTTCCTATCTCAGTTTTCCCATCAGATTAAGGATGATAAGGTGAGCTATGAGCTAACTGAGTACCAAGACAATAAAATAACTATGTCCAAAAATTTCCAGTGAAAATGGGATCTTTGTCACTTACAAAAATCTTTGGGTTTCCATGAGCTTTTGAATTGTTTCCATAAATGTGGTATAAACTGTACTGGCTTTAAATGGATGTGATAATGCACAAAAGTGTGCATACTTGGTAAGTTTGTCAACTACCACCATGATGACACTCTTTCCCTCAGACTTGGGTAAACCTGTGATAAAATCCATTGAAACCTCCTCCCAAGGTTGGCTTGGAATGGATAAAGGTTGTAATAGACCCGGTGTCTTAATTGTCTCAACTTTATTTTGTTCGCAAACCAAACATTCTACCACAAACTTTTGAATATCCAATTTAAGGCCATCCCAAAAAAATTCCTTCTTAACCCTATGGTAAGCTTTTAAAAATCCTGAGTGCCCTCCTAAGGGAGAAGCGTGCAATTCCATAAGAATCTTTTGTTTGAGTTGGGAATTCTTATATAGGTATAAGCGATCTTTGTACCATAACGAATCATTTTTCCAGCTAAATGTATCAGACATACTAGAATCTTGTTGTAGCTTTCGAATAAGTGCCCACAGTTCTTCGTCATTCTTCCATTCCTCCCTTGCTTCATTTATCCAATCTGGTTGGATATAGAAATGGCACACAACAATGCTTCCACATCCTCATCCTTTCTTGAGAGTGCATCTGCCACCACATTTTGCTTCCCTTTTTTGTAGATGATTTCAAAGTCATAACCCAACATCTTTGTGACCCACTTTTGTGCTCTTCAGAGGATAATCTTTGTTCTAAAAAGTATTTAAGGCTATCATGATCCGTTTTTACCTTGAAGTGTCTTCCCATTAGGTAGGGTCGCCATTTCTTAAGTGCATGGAGTATTGCCGACATTTCCTTCTCATAAATAGCTTTGTGTAAAAACTTTCCCTTGATTGGATGACTTTCAAAAGCAATGGGTCTTTCATCTTGCATTAGAACAACACCAATTCCATTTCCTGGAGCATTACATTCCACAATAAAGGTTTTTGTGAAGTCTGGTGTAGCTAATACCGGTGCTTGGCACATTGCCTCTTTAAGATGTTCAAAGGCCTTTGTTGCTTCCGGAGTCCATGAAAATGCGTCTTTCTTCAATAATGTTGTTAGAGGTGCTGCTATTCTCCCATAATTCTTAACAAACTTGCGATAATACCCTGTCAACCCAAGAAATCCTCGCAGATGCTTTATGGATGTGGGAATTTTCCATTCCTTAATGGCTTTAATTTTGCTAGGGTCTACCTTAACTCCTTCATGAGATACAATATGACCCAAATATTCCACCTCCTGGACTCCAAAGAAACATTTGGATCTTTTTGCATATAATTGTTTCTCCTCCAATAGTTGTAGCACCCTGTCAACATGTTCAACATGATCCTTCCAAGACTTGTTGTAGATTAGTATATCATCAAAAAATACTAACACAAATTTTCTAAGGAATGGTTTGAAAATTGAATTCATCAAACCTTGAAATGTTGAAGGTGCATTGGTAAGGCCAAAAGGCATGACCAAAAATTCATAATGACCCTCATGAGTTCTAAATGCTGTTTTCGGAATGTCTTCAATCTTCATTCTTATTTGATGATATCCTGAACGAGATCCAACTTGGTGAAGTAAATTGATCCATGCAATTCATCCAGTAATTCATCAATGACAGGAATGGGGAACTTATCTTTAATAGTGAGCTTGTTGAGCTCCCTATAATCTGGACACATGTGCCATGATCCATCCTTCTTGTGCACCAATACTACTAGAGCAGAGAAAAAAATTTGACTTGGTTGAATTATACCAGCCTCTAGCATTTCT
>APFE030898857.1:28792-41536 GCA_000404065.3 Pinus taeda
TAACAATAGAGGGATTCTATGGGGCACAGTAATAAAAATATGGGGACAATAGGGGCACAAAAATATTAATAAGGGGTAAAACTACAATAGTAATGGGGTAATCACTAGTATTATAGGGACCCAACAATCCTCCATCTGTCGCAGAAACTTTTTTCTGCCTAACAGTAGTGCCTTTGTTCCACTAGTTTCTACAACATCCTCTACCTTCATGGGAACTAGGGTATTCTTAATCCCATCTTTAAAAAAATTGTAACAATTTGTTACCTCATCATGGATGACCTTCCAATCATACTACCATGGTCTTCCCAACAGAATATGGCATACATCCATAGGCATGATATCGCAAGTCACCTTGTCCTTTTATTTACCAATATGAAACTCTACTTCACACTGCTCTTTGACCAGTAGTTGGTGATCTTTCTGCAACCAAGACACCCTATATGGAGTTAGGTGCTTCAACCTCTTCAAACCCAATTTTCCCACAATTTCAGTAGCTACCATATTATCAGTACTTTCGCTATCTATAATTAATTTGCAGCATTCCCCATGCGACTTGCATACAGTTCGGAACAATGCTTTCCTCTGTGTCTGATCGGCTACTTCCTTAGCTGGTTTTAACAATACCTTTTTCAACACCAAGGCTTCCCTGGTTTCTGGAATATTTTCCTCCTCCTATGGTGGTGCCTCCGCTTCATCGAGATTAGCAACATATGCTCCCCTTTGCTTAGTCTGTTCATTTTCAAGACATTCAAAGGACCTGCGTCCCCACTTGTAACACTGATAGGAATTTCCTCTACCTCTACCATTACCTCTTCCTTGCTAGTATGACCTTCCTACTCTGGTGTTTCCTTCCTTTTCACTCCACCCCAAAGTCTTAGAACTACTACCCTCTTCATTGATATTGGCAGTCCTACCTCTATCAAAGGTCTGTCCCTGACCTCTACCAGAACCACATCCTCTTTTAGCATTTTGTTTCATAACAATCTTTTCCTCCACTTTCAAAGCACTCTGATAATCTTCCTCTATGGTCTTAGGGGAAAGAATACTAATTTCGTCTAGGATCTCCATCCGTAGACCATTTACAAACCTCAATGTTTTCTCAGGGATATCTTCAATGTAACCCATTCTCAGGTTAATTTTATTAAATTCTTCAGTATATTCCTTCACAGTCATCATTCTCTGCTTCAGGTTCTGTAATTTTCTATTAAGGGCAATTTGATAATATTTAGGCAAAAACTTGCTCTTCATTCTAGCAACCATCCTGTCCCATTTTTTAATCAACGGTTTGTTTAATCTCCTCTTTTCTACCTGTACACTGTCCCACCATAGTGTTGCATGTCCCTTCAATTTGGTGACAGCAAACCTGATCCTCTTGTCTCCGCTGATTTCTTCATACTCAAAATATTTATCTAGTTCACTTATCCAGTCTAACAATGCCTCTGTGGACAAATTGGCATCATAAGTAGAGATCTCCAGTCTTGGCTTACTGCTAGCCAACAAAATTGACCTCGATAGCTTAATTTCTGGTCCTTCATCATCTGACCCATCTATCGTGGCTATGTTTTCCTCCTCACTGTCATCCCCACCTTTTGGATCTCTATGCCTTCCTGCTTCCACTGGTACCAAACGTACAGTTAAATTCATAATTTATTTTCGTAACCCTTCATCTGCTACTCTTCTGATGGCTCTTCCTTGACCCCTTCTTCCTACCTTCATGTTTACTAAGAGAAAGGAACAACTTGCTCTTATACCAAAAATTGACACAGGATTACCTGCGTATACCCACTGTTTGCTTATATAATGCAAAATCCTATTTGTCCTAGGAAATTCAACTCTCTACCAAGTCAAAATTTCACTAATTAATGGTTTAAGGCCCCCTTTATTAAATCTCTATGGAATGATTTGGTAATTAAACACAATCTGTCCTTCAATCCATCCTTTCTATGAGTGCTCTTTATACATCCACTCATCGGGACTCATTCACATCATTTTCATTATACTTTTTGTTAATCTTAAGCTGGCACATATAACCAACGCCACTCTTATACTATGGTTATATTGGACTTAACCACAAAACCTTCAGATCACATTATTTCTATTATAAATCCCATATAGTAGAAATCTTCACAAAAACATACGTAACCATACCATTTCCACTTATTCCTCAGCCTTTACACGTTTCTTGAGGCATACCTTATCGCAATCACACTCTCGGGGTTTCACTGGGCTCTTAAGACTTCTCCTTTCACATTCGGGATGCGATAACACACCCAGACTTCAATAAACATAAACCACAGTCATTACTTTCTCGGGTCCGCTCTTTGATCACACTTCGCCATGCTCCTTGGTCCACTTACATCGAATATTGCATGTCGCATTGGTTAAGGGCTAGTACATTACCATGGAATATTTACGATGCGGTGTAACCTCTGATCGCATCGGACATCGCAATCGTATATCGCAATACTTATGGCCTAAGGTTAATTCCTCCCATTGGAATATTATGATGCAAGATTTAACAATGATCCTCCACCGTTGATGCAATCACTTGATCCAATGGTCAGCGATGATCTCACATATCACAATTGCCCAAGGCTGGGGTTTATTCACTTCTATGATATCTTGCAATGCGATATTAATAATTCCATTCTATGCGACACAATTTCTTCAAACAAGTTCCTAACTAATCCTAAATTGATCTGTTTGCCTAATTTAAAAACTAACAATGGATGAGTCAACCTTAATTTTAAGTGAACCAAAATAAAACAGAACAAAAAAATTTCCCAATTTTTGCCTCTTCACTTGGATGCTCCTACATCATATTTCCATATTTTCAAAACTTGGCAGTTGTTTCTCACTTTCCTTAGTGAGTGTTTAATATTGTTCATAAGTGTGATAACGGTTTTATTTTCTTTTATCTGCATTAGGATTAAATTTTCATGAACCTAGTCTTGCACTGGACCTTATTACTTACTACTCTTTAATGCGGTTATAAACATGAATCACACATATCATGTCAAAAGTAGTCTATTGCATATATCAATATGTAGATTGTTAGACTCATACTTGAGCTAATGCCCACTAGTGGCATACCTCGATTTCTTTTTTGCTTCACAATTCCCAAAGGTGCCAGTGCTGCAAACTTTGGCTCTGATACCACTTGTAACATACCCTGATAACCTCACATGAAAATGCAAGGAGTCAGAAACCTTTTACAAAAATTACAAAACAGTAATTATCTAAACCAATATTCCACATTCCTCATTAACTATTAAATAGAATGTTCATTAGTACGTGAAGTAACTTTAGTAGAGGAATAATAAGTTTGATAACCATTAAAAACCACTCTTGTAGTATATTAACATAAATTGTATGATGTAACCTTGCATCCATTTCATGATTCCTTTACCCACATTAATTAATCACATACTTGACATTATCAACATCATGTTATGCAAGGAATCACATCATTAAATATCAATATACCATGGAAACCCTGTAGGGTGAAAACCAACAAACATTTAATTTTATTATTAAACGTTCATGAGGGTGTTCACGCCTCACTCAATGACTTATAAGGGAGTCCATCCCTTATCCATTGTTATAAAATATTACAATGAAATATCATTAAAGTACCACATACCTAGCTAAAATCTATTACAATTTTCATGAAGCCATTTACCCACATATCACCAATTTGTACATCCTTGTGGCATGATTTTTTCATCAGTGGAGCACCTTGCAACTTGCACTCATTAGCATGGACCATTTGTTGTTAACTACCACAATGTTAAACATAATTTGTCTTTTCCACAAATCACCATCCTTTCATGTAATTTTTGTCATCAACAATCTTTGGTAACATGATTAGATAAAGTATTTTTCAATCAGTAATCATTCTTTAAAAGTGATCTTTTAACATCTATTCATGTGCATACATGCGATATAAATAGAATATCACAACATGCTTCTTCTAACAACATTGTGCATGTATAAACAAATAATTATCAAGCATGTCAAAAAAATTACCCCATTACTATGATCATTCGTGCACTAGCACACATTCATATCCAAAGGCATTCATGTCCAAAGGAAACCATTGTAACCAACCATTTCACTTAAGGGATACTAGAAACTTATCTTTCTTTTCCATGCATGTAATTAGATAAAAACTTATTCGAAGACAATAAGCTCCTTAGCTTCGTCTTTCTGCATGTAACTAGGTAATCTTTCCAATATAGTAGATTTTCCATTCCAAGGGGAAGCTGACATTATAGACATTATTATCATGGATGCAAAAGTAAGTCTGTTTTTTAAAAGCATATTTTCCAAGATAAAGTTATTTACAAAATCTATTGTAAGCAAAAAGACATGCATTGTTCTAAACGAGAGATAATGTGTTAGTCATTATTTCTTGCATGTAGATATATGTATTTTACAAAGGAAATCTAGTAAATTTATTCCAAGTAACTACTTGTTTTACTTTCCATAATACTTATTTATTCTTTTCTGCACATAAATCCATATTTCTCTTTAAAATACCTAACACAATAGTTCTACAAATCCATGTTTCTCTTCAAAATATCTAACACAATAATTATATCTTCATACATGTAATCAACTTTTGTTTCTATTCTTTTGCATATGTGTTCTTTTGACATAGTTATTTTCAAGAACCCAACGTAGTTTCTCTATCATTTATGTACAAAGTTATTATGCATTTGTTTCCAATAAAGTATCATAACAAAGCTCGGTTGAATTTGTTTTCAAGAAAGTATCATAATCAACCTTTCTTTTTGGCATAAGAACTAAAATAATAAAAATGGTAACATTTTATGCATTAAACCATGCAATTACATCAAAATATCCAATATGCAACACAAATCATTTACATTTTTAATCACCAAAACATGTAACATTTGCAAACTCTTGCAAAGGAATTAGCACAATTAACTTATGTTTCATGCACAAGAAAAACATATTCTTTACAAAGAAGATTCCTATGACCTATATTATCAATGTGCATTTCACATATGCATAGGTTATTATATTTTCTCATAACTAAGTATTATTTTTCAAAAGAACTCTCTTATCCATGAGAATATTTCACAAATTACCCTCTTAATCTATATTCATTTCTAGGAAAATGACTATGAAATCCCCTTTTAAGAAAAGAGCATGCATCCTACCTTTCTTATATAAAAGGCATATGCAATGTTATATAAAGGCAAGAAAGGTTACTTATCTTTTAATGTTGAAAATATATATAATAACAATCTTTTTCTAAATATAGTAATAACAATCTTTATCTACATGAAATAATATATTTAATTTACCAAGAAAAATATATAATCACAATATTTATCTACATGTAGGAATATATTTTCTTTACGAAGAAAAATATATAATCACAATCTTGATTTACATGTAGTAATATATTTTCTTTACTAAGAAAAATAGTGTGAGCTCTCCTTATACACAAAAGTACCAAGCTTCTCCCAGCCTCCATATATCTATATTCATATATCAGATCATACTGCGGCCTTCTGCGCTCTTCTGCGGCCTTCTGAGGTAACAGTTAGGCTGGCGATCCTCCTGCGGCCTTCTGCAGCGATCCTCCTGCGGCCTTCTGCGGCGATCCTTCTGCGGCTTCGGTGTTACTGCTGCAGCTTGCGGTTCCTTGCGTCTTCGGTGTTACTGCTGCGGCTTGGGGTTCCTTGCGTCAGCTCCGGCGGTGTTAGATCTCTTCAGATCTGCGATCTGCGCAGCTCCTTGCGAACATAAGTGAACATAATTCAGAACATAACTGTAAATTCAGATCTGCGCAGTTCCTGCGGTGTAAACTCCCGGTTCTTCCGTGAATTCTCTTCTACGGTTCGGTGAATTCTCTTCGGTGAAAACTCCCGGTTCTTCGGTGAATTCTCCTCGTCTTCGGTGAATTCTCTTCGTCTGAGGTTTTTCAGATCCGCGCAGCTCCTGCGGTGTAAACTCCTGGTTCTTCGGTGAATTCTCTTCGGAGAAAACTCCCGGTTTTTTGGTGAATTCTCCTCGTCTTCGGTGAATTCTCTTCGTCTGCGGTTTTTCAGAGCTGTGCAGCTCCTTGCGTCAGCTCCGGCGGTGTTAGATCTCTTCAGATCTGCGATCTGCGCAGCTCCTTTCGATATCTCAGCTCTGCGGTGGCGTTAGATCTCTTCCGATTCACGATCTGCGATTTGAGCTGAGGGTTGTATCTCTTCAGTGTCTGTGGTTTTCAAATCTGTGGTTTGGCTTTCGATCTGGTGCAGATCTGCGTAAAATATGGCCCCGAGCTTCGCAAAAATAACTGGTGGCTCATCCGCCTCTGGAGGGCAATCTCCTGCCCATATCGTGAGTGAAGCCCCAGCTCCCACTATCCAAGTGGTCTAGGACTCACTCAATGAAGCTTTGAAGTTCTCCGAAAGTGCCCTAATTTGTCGGTTCAATGGTTTTTGGCCGCAGCTGATAGCACTCCACAATTGGATCTCGGAAGTATGGAAGCCTATCATTTCTGATGAAATTAATATCTACCCCTGTGCTAGAGGTTTCTTTATAGTAGATTTTGAAAATCCTGAAAGCAGACAATGTATTCTAGAATCCGGCCCTTGGTTTTGGGAAAAATCAGGTCTATTCATGAAGCCATGGAACCCATCATTCGATCCCTCTACAGCAGTGATAACCTCAGCACCAGTTTGGGTGAGATTGCCAAGCCTACCCTTTCATCTCTGGAATCTCTCATCGCTAAAAACCATCGGAAATGCAATTGGGAAATTTTACTGCAGGTGCCCAGAAACAGAGGAATATGCCAGAACCACCTATGCACGCATCTGTGTGGAAATGGATTTCAGCGCCGGATTCCCAGCTGAAATAAACCTAACAAGTAAAGATTATGTGTGGAACCAAAAGCTTGATTATGAAAGTGTCCTCTTCAGATGTCGATCGTGCTTTGAAACGGGGCATCTAGCCAAAAATTGCCCAAAAGCCTCTGAGAAAAATTTTGCTAGAAAAAACCACCACAGATCTACATGGTGGGAAGGAGCACAAAAAGAACACTACACTGTCATCAAAGAAGAATATTCTAGAGAAAACTCTGAGTCGCAAGAATTCAAGGAAGAAGGAAACAACTCTCGAAGCAAGCAAGGAGAAAGCCTGCCCCAACAAATCAACAGTTATGAGGATTTGAATACCGCAGAAAATAAACTTAACATCAAAGCAGATCTCCTAAACCAAACTTCTCCAACTATAGAACGCGAAGCTAAGACACCATTGTCCCAAGAACCAGAAGAGATGAAGGAGATGCAAGACAAAGGAAGTTGGAAGACGGTGGAGAAAAGAAAGAAAGCTACAACACCAATCTCACCAATAAAGACGAGGAGCCAGACAAGTAAAAATTAAGAAAATTGTAGGTCCGATAGACCAATTTGGTCTCAGTGGACGTTAACCATCATCATCATCATCATCATCATCATAATCATGAAAGATAAAGAAACATGAAAGTAAAGGTAAAAAAAGTACTATAAGATGTACCTAGTTAATAATAGTCAAGAAAGACAACCAAATAACCATCTTACTGAGCTTTACTAAAAACCTCTCCATGGGACATAAAGATGTGTTTCTACCTCTACAAGTGGACTTGCAACTAAGATCCCATCTTCGGTCACACCCATTTATTCATTGATGCAAGATATTTATCTTGATCTGTCAAAACAGGAATGATAACAACTATGGCCTCACACTAGGCTCTCTTAGGAATGAGAATAAGGAAGTATGCGTGAATGATATCTTCTGGATCTCTTCTAGAACTGATGCTTGAGTAGGAAGAGCACCGAGGAGAAAACATACATCTGTCATGATAAGGTGAAGTTAGCTGCATTGATCAAGTATATTAAAATCATGGATGGCTCATTATGTTGAGACTAAAAAACTATTAAGATAGTTGAGGCAACAAATTTCTTGGGCAAGATGATAACTATAATCTCATTTTTTGTTATTTGTCCAAACCGTTCATGACCAATCCCACCATATTAACCATCAAAAACTAAAGGAAAATATGACAAACTAAATTAGTAATAAACTAATCAAAATGGTTCTTGATTTCAACCAATTCTTCATAATATTAAACTTAGTAAATATATGAGTTTTAAATAAGATTTTACAATAGGCATGTTACAGAGGATAGGAACCTGAGGAAATCTTGAGGAGAAGGGACTAGAAAACTAAAACCTCTAACATGACACTATAGAGGGAGGCAAGACATTGCCAAATGAATATATTTTGATTTGGTTGACTAGTGGAACTCTATTAGAAGCTTGAGGGCTCATTTTAAAATCCCTACACTAAATCTAGGTGGGATCAAAGAAGAATAAGAGAAGTTTTGTGTTGGACCTATTGAGGTCTTTGTTTTGAAATTGTTATATGAAGCCAGCTCAAGGGTGTTTTAGTAGAATGTATTGATTCTCACAGGTTGGAGGGAGCCTTCTATGCCATATAATTTTGTGGCAGACTCAATTTATTTGAGAAATAAATAAGTGGTACTACTATTTTGAGTAATTTTTTTTCTCTTTGTTTATATTGTGTGATTATTGAGTGGTAACTTACTGAGAAATTATATTTTGTAGGTTTATGTACCATATAATTCTACGTAGTGATTGGGAAATTTATGTTCTGGTATATCTATGTAAATACAAAATTGTTTGTATACGTTAGTTCCAAGCTAGAGCTGATCCTTATCAGCTAGCTTGGAACATTCCCAAACTATATTTGTTTAATTGAAGAGGGGAGATAGGTATCATAAACTAGGTACCATTAAACCCGAGACTTAAAGAAAAGGAATAAAGAAAGTGAATAATATTGTTACCTACAAGGTAATGCAACCAAAAATTTTCTTTGTTGAGAAAATAATTCCATGAATATTCATAATAAAAATATCAATCTTATAATGAAAAGAAAACCAAAATCACATGAACATATTCATTGGAAAACTCACAAGGATATATATATATATAAAAGAAGCTAAACTTTTGACCAGATTTTTTGTATAAATGTGTGGCCATATATGATCTAGCTGGATATTTGGTGGCCACCCGCCTATTCGACTTGGTCCCCAACATTGTCTCTTTTAGTCTTTCAGTTTCCTTAATTGTAGAACAATTTACTATTTTTGGTAGTTTTTCGAGTTCTGAACTTTTGGAACCGTTTTGAGGCCCTAAATCACAGTTTTTTGGGAAAATTGTGTTGACTCGTGTTTGCATTTGGTTAATGATAGAATGAGTTGTGCTAAGATTGGTGTATGACATAAGGGGCTAATATATGATTTTGTGATATAATTTGTGATAGTTCCCTCAGAGTTTGTCGAGAGTTACCTTAGTGATAAAATTGGTAAAGACTCTACACCAAGGTTATAAAGTAAAATAGTTCACAACAATATTATATATTTAATGCTTCGTTTGAATGATGGAAGGTTTTAGTTAATAACATAATTTCTCATTTTTGTCTGATGAATACACATATTGATTTAATATTTTTAGTAATCAAATTGATTAAGACTCTAGATCAGAGTCAAGGTTATAAAGTACAATAGTTTGCAGTGTTATAAGATTTTTAAAGCTTGGTTTTAATTATAAAACGTTTTAGTTGTTAAGTATATTGATATCATATATAAATCTAGGTTTTTTAAGTTTCGTTTTAAGATATTATTATTATTATTAAATTTTAATTGATAATATAGTTATATTTATTAATAATATCATATCATTATTATTTATAGTAGAATTTACTATTTTTAGCGATTTCTCGAGTCGTGAAATTCCGGAGCATTTTTTACCCCCTCAATAGTGTTTTTTCTAGGTCTGCAGTAGGCGCTTGCTACCTATGGAAAGGACTATAGTATTTCGAGAGATATTTCCAACGAGTTATCGTATACGCCAAATAGAGATGATATGACCAAGTTATGATCGTGGAAATTTGGCTACCCAACTGACTCCAAAAGGGCCCACAAATTCTTGGTGTTCCATCTCCTAGGGTTAGGGTTTTGGTTTTTTAGAGTTTTCCCTTGTAGTTCAATAATAAAAAGGCCTTGAAGCCTCATTATAACATAGTTTAGAGGCATGTAGCCGCCACATATATTCTCATAGATACGCTACCATCACCCAAGATAGTTTATTTCCATTTATGTATGCAAGCATATTTCAGTTCTTTAATATTAATGAAATGAAGTTTTATTTTTGCTGCATCTCTATGTTTATGTGTATATCTATATTTTGTTGCATTCTACCATAAGTCTCAATCAATGGTATTAGAGCGGTCTTCTCTTTCTCTATTTTAATTTTCATGTCCCCAACGAGGTCAGGGTATAAGGAGCTAGGGCTAGAACTGGTTGAACACTTGCAAAATCAGCTTTGCAAACCCTGACAACCTCCCATAGCGAAAGAAAATAAAGACGAGAGGGCAGGAGATCCTTTAAAAATATTTCTCAAGGAAGCCCTTGAGCGACAAAGGAATTCGATGATGGATAACTTTGGCTAGATCCTTCAGAAGCTACCCACAAGTGATGCATCTTCATGAAACAGACACTCTAGAGGCACCACTCCTTTTAAGGTACAAGTTAACTTTGACATTTCCATATTTGAAGACCAGATAGATCTAGACATCATAGATAGATGGTTAAATTTGTTAGAAGGATAATTTTCAGTTCATGACTTTTCCAATCGGGAAAATATTACTTTTTCACTCCTCAACGTTTCCCAACATGCCAAGGACTAGTGGGAAACTTACTATGAACAAAAGGACGAGAGGTAATCCTCACTATTTTTAGCAACACCCACATGGAATTATTTCTTAGAAGCCACCAAGGATTAATATTACCCAATCAAGAACTATGAAGATAAATACATAAAGTGGACCACATTGCGAGGAGGAAGGGATCAAGATGTGCCAGAGTTCACAAATTGTTTCCATAACCTTTGCACAAAGCTAGGTATCAAGGATTATGAGCGACATTTGGCACTCAAGTATCAATATTGTATACAAAAGTACATCCAGGACGAGATGGAGTTACTAGACATCTCCTCGCTTGGCGCCGCATATCATTATGTTGTCAAGATCAAGTGGAAATTTAAATAGAAGAAGCGAGACTTTGGATCTATGAATATGAAGCAAGGGAAAGGTGCTCCCAAACCACAAAAAAAGGACAAATCCAGGCAGGCAACTTGGGACAGCCCTTCGAAGCCACAAGAAAAGAATAACACCATGAAGACAAAGAAGGACATAGAGAAATGTTGTGAACTATTCAATAAGAGCCCCACTCACAACACAAGTGAGTGTCGAGGCAAGTAGTCAAGGATGGCCATGTTGAAGGCTTCCAAAACAGATGCATCTTCCCACTCTCAGTAAGAAATTGACAAGGGGAATGACAAAGGGAAACAAATTATTGATGCAAAGCCTAGTGCCATTGTTAACACCACCAATATATAGAAGGATGAGCCCAAAGATCAAGAGGAGGGGGAGTGGATCTTCCACTCACAGATGTGGGTTAAGGATTCTCCATTGCAGTTCATTATCAAGAGTGGGAGCCAAAAGAATGTCATTTTAGTAGAGGTTGTGAAGTGGTTGGTCCTATCGACCACACCACACCTGCAAACGTATACCATTGGGTGGCTCCACCAAGGGTTAGATCTTTGTGTTAGCCAAAAATGTTGCCTTCCCTATAACATCAAGACCTTCACAGAGGAGGTATTATGTGATGTTGCTCCTCTTGAATTTTGTGATGTATTATTAGGCCAACCATACTTGTGGATGCGACATGTTGTGTATGAGTCAAGGCTTTGCACTGTTATTATTACTTTGGACAATAAGTTGTATAGGATACCAGAGGTAGCACCACGTATCGTAATTTATTGGAGCACTACGAAGTAATGCAATAAGATAATTTCCAGGACTGGGTATTTTTTTTCCCTTATGATTCTCCCTCACAGCAAGAACAACACTGTGGCCATGACCTCCCGCTAGGGCTCCTCCACATGACAACAATAGATGGAAAAGCCTATGGTCAATTATAAGGACATCTTCACCTCACCTACAGGGGTACATCTACACTATCAGTTCAATAACTCCATTGAGCTGACCCCATTACATGAAATGCTCATTTTAGAAACCTCCCGCCGAGTGTCACTTTTCCTAGATTTGTGGCATGCGCGTCATAACCTTGATTTTATCAAAATTTATCAATCGGACGATGTGGAACTCATTCTTCACATTAAACTTACAACTTTGATATCTCACATTGCATCTAGGAGTCGCCAGCTCATTCAGATCAACAGTTTTGGGTAAGCCTGCTTTTCATGTCTTGCGCAGTTTTTCTGTCACTTTTTGTGTTTCACTTTGTGTGAGTGTTGTCTTCTTGGTTTCAGTGAACGCTTGCTATTGTTTTGATGTATCTTATCCTGTAGAATCACCGTTTCAATTTTTGTTTGCATCTCACTGTTGTCGCATGCATGACACTATTTTTTCACGGATGGTCGTCATTGCGACGACTCGCTTCAGACACATGCATGATTTCTTCTTTTCTGAATATTGCACTTGATGTTTGCATGTATTATCATTCAATCTTGTTGGCACTCATCTCATCATGAATTTAGAATTCTCATGTTTTCAGTCGCTTGGTGGTCGGTCTGGGCTGCCTTCGCCTAGAGCATGGCTTGCCTGGCTAGCATTGCGGCTTTCCAGAAGTAA
>APFE030898857.1:56266-76886 GCA_000404065.3 Pinus taeda
AGTTTTTGCTTTCTTTTCATTTTCAGCAGCAAGGATACTGGGCCATTGCCATTAGTTCGCTTTTTAATGCATTTTGTTTTCTCTTAAGAATTGGTTTCATTTCAGTTACTGTAAAGCTTTATTTTGAGCATTTTTCAAGTATAGAAATCATCACCATTTACACTTGACTTTCATCACCACACATTAAGAAAAGAATAAAATCCAAAAACAAACTAAAAAGCTTAAAACGACAAAAGAAACTTAAGAAAATGGTTATCTAAGTACATATAGTACACCTCACTTCGTCAGTTTACGAACCCCGGGTTGACAATATAAATAGCAATTTAGATCACACTAAATTGACCAAACACCCATCACATGGGACCGCCCCCTTATCTCGCCCAACACTTCACCAACGTTTGGTCGGCTTGTGGGTGACTCGCCCAGCTTGTCCCCACCATATAAACTCACGTCCAAGACTCCTCTCACGCACATTTTCACATCGCACACTCATTTTCCTTAGCCGCAGCTCGCCAACTTTGCACGAGATGTGCATCCTGCCCGTCGCACTGACTGCAGGTCCTTACATCCTCCTCCACCTGAAGTCATTGTCGTCCTTGACAATATGCCATCTCAGTAACCATCCTGCTACCAAGATCATCATCACATCAAGATAATTGTCTCATCCCTGTTCCATGATATCGACCAGTCCATACACTACAACATCCCTACAACATATGTAAAACAATTGTCTCCACCATGTGTTGTCCCATCCTGTGAACTATCGTCAAATACTCCAACATAATGCCAACATCTTTCTGCACACTTCCAGAACCCATGATTCGAACTAGTTGGGTGATCAGTCCAACTGTCACATTCAAACCATAAGAATGCACATCCTTATGCCTACACCAATCTTTTCTCAGACTCTGCCACATCTTGGACTCACCAAGAATCTCTCCCATGCTCAGGTCCATGGAAACTCCATCCCATCTGCAACATGTCATGATGCTAATGCCAAACCATTGCTGCATCATTTGTCATACCTACTCAACCTGTTTTAAGGACTCACTGCCATGAGAAGCTAGCAATGAGCCCATCTTCTATTTCATCTAAGAACATGTAGAGGGAGTAGAGCTTGAGGACTCACCCTCACTAATAAGCTCAATCCATCTGTCAGGATCCTCTATCTCCATCCTCTGTAGATATCCAACCCGATCCTCCTCATGGACATTCGGTCTCACATAAACATCCTCGTCATCATCATCCTCAACTTCCTCTAGCCTTCTTGACAAATCCAAGATACTATCAAATAGTGTCCTGATAACTAATAACTTCTAGGTAAGATTTTCCTCACCAGTACACATATCATCCATGCGCTTCTCATCCTCCATATGCCTCACCGCCATTTTACAATCAGGTCTGGTCACACCAATGGGTACATCTTCCCTTCCATCGTAAATGTACAGCTTCTTCAAATGTGGAACAACCATAGCATCATATTGTTTCAAGAATTTCATCCCTAATACAGCTTCATAGTCATCAATCCACACTATAGTGAAGTCAACTTTCCCGGTCCACTCACCTAGTGTTGTGTCCACCTTTTCAGCTACACCAAGTATAGAATCATGAGGAGAATTCACTGTCTTAATTTGTACCTTCACTGCTACAAATTTCAGCCCAATCCTTCTCGCAAAATCTTCACTCATGAAGTTGTGAGTAGCCGCACTATCCACCATAGTGAGTACATCAGCGCCCCCAATATTCATCCAAACATACTCCAAACTGTTCCTCTAAGGATCTCTCCGAGAGACCACTTTCGTAGCAGCAGCAGCTCCAAGAATCTGCCTCACCCCCATAAAAGTTTCTTCTTTATTCGTATTAGATTGTGCAATAGTGGCCACTTTCAGTCTTGAAGGACAATTCTTCACCGTATGTGGTCTAGCACATATCCAACACTTCAAGGCTTTCTTCGTCTTCGTCTTCTTATCCTATTTCAAAGCATCATCCTTCTTCTTCTCTTTCAGCTTATCGAACTTCTTCCTTTTCTCATCAGAAGTTTCATCATAATGCTCCACCGGTCGATCCACAGCAGCAAAAGCTTCCTCAAGTGTCTTAATCTTCTGCCTCTTCACTTCATTGCATGCCTAAGGTTTCAATCCAATAATGAAGTTGAACACCTTGTCCCTCTCTGCCATGTCAAGAAGTTCCAGAATTGCACTTGCAAACTACCCTTGATATGTATGTAGGTTCCCTATCTGCTTGATAAACTTAATCTTCATCCTTGCTTCCCATGTTTCATCCTGTGGACTGAAGTGGATCTACAAAGCCTTCTTCATATCATCCCACGAAGTTATGTCATCAACACTGTCATGGAAATCTGATCCATCCTCCTTCGCCACCACATCTTAGCATCCTTCGCCAAGAATTGAGCAGCTACTTTCACCTTTGTCTCATCATTAGATAGACCCGAGCGTTCTAGGTAATGCTCCATTTCCCAAAGAAAGTTACCAAGAGTCTTCACACTTCTTATACCATCATAAGGTTTCGGTTCCTTGATCTTCACATGAGACACTCCTCCACCTGAGTTATGCCTCATGGCCTTCTTCAACACCACAATCTCACCATTTGCTTCATCAAGAGATTTCTGCAAGTTCAAGATTTCTACCAAACCTCAGTCCCTTGCTTCTCCCATCTCCTTGACTTCATCTTCAAGTTGTGTACACTTAAGATTAGTGTACTCATATTGAGTCTAGATTTCATTGAGTTCTTCCCTCATCTTCGCATTGGCTTCTTGATCTTTGATGACCACAGCCATCTTCGCAGTCCAGTAAGACTCCAATTCCTCCATTCTTTCCAATATTCTTTCTATGAAAGCCTTCGTTGCATTGTGGCTAGATTCCCCTGATATAACATGAGATTCACCTGCCATGTTTGCTAATAGCTTCCTTCTTTGTGATCTAGCATAGACCATCCCCCAGCTTCACCAAGTTCACTACAAAACTGAACCAACTCTTGTCTCACTTGTATGTGAAACCAGCTTCCTTCAGCTGCAAGTACCCTTGTTTCCACTATCACTTCATACCAACTCCAACCGTGAGCTTGATACCAACTGCACCTCATACACCGGCTTCACCTATTGTGAACCTGCTCTGATACCACCTGTCAAGGTGTGTATTAGTTCTTTTTCATACACCGGCTTCACCCATTATGAACCTGCTCTGATACCACTTGTCAAGGTGTGTATCAGTTCCTTGTCATACACTGGGTGCACCCACTGTGAACCTGCCTTGATACCACCTGTCACGCCCCTACACCTACGGTAGTCTTTCAATCGCTTATAACAAGGTGCGACACCACCGAACACTTTCTTTTCACCAATACTTATGTTCGTGGACTACGCCTTGACATTTGATACTTAGTTTATTTTTCTTCACCAAGTATTATTATTAGCCTTTATACTAATAAACACCCATACACATTCATTATCCACAGAAATTATACATAAACAACACAATTGCAATAGTATAAAGGGAGGGGCAACTCCCTGAATAAGAGTTTGCCCGATTTCAATATATTTTCAATTTTCATACAAATGCAAGTATTACTTTGGGAACCCCAAGTTTCATACTTGGACAATTTCAGACTTAGTCTCTTGCCAACGAGCTGCCCACCTCGTGCACACCTTGCATGATGGTCACTCTTACAATCCACAGTTAGCCAAATTTTCAATTTTGCAATCATCGGGCAGCGCCTTCGTGCAACCTCACATGAACCGTTCAACCACGGGCAGGCGTCTTCATCTCACCTCTCAACTGAGTTCGTTCCACCATTAAGCGGGTGCCTTCGTGTAGCCCTCCACCCGAGTTCACCATTAGGTGGGCGATTTTGTGCACCCTCCACCCGAGTTCACTGACCCACGGGTGGGTGCCTTCATGTAGCCCTCCGCTCGCACTTCCAATCGACAGGCAGGTGCCTTGTGCAGCCCTCCACCTGTGCCTTTGATCAACGGGTGGGCACCTCATCAGCCCCTCACCCATATCACCAATCATAGGTGTAAGGACCTGCAATCCTTGGTCACATTCTGGCTTGAGGTGTGCGCTCACGACTTCATGTGCAACGGTGATATGTTATAATGTGCACAAGGAAGAGAGCGAGGAGCTATGTATATATGCGTGGGAGCGTGGAGGAGCACCCACGGGACGACAATGAACGTAGTAAGGTTGACCTTACTTGAGAGCATTTGGAGGATGGCTGACTTGTGTTTAGAAGCATATTTGCGATGGTGTTGAGGGCGTGGGCAGGTCAGCTGGGTATCCACGACCTTGCCTGCCACTCATATATATTGGGGGTGTGTGAATGTCATTTGGCACCATCACACCATCGCTCAAGCATTCAAACTTCGCTCATGAAGAAGAGAAAGGCGCAGAACTAAGGTGTGGACGCAGCAAAGGAGAGAGGCGTAGTTTTGGTGATGCGCCTGTTCTTGAGCAAAGCCGCAAAGAGGTAGCGTATTCTTGGATTGGGTGAAGGGTGTGGATAGAGGTCGCCTACCAGTTGGAGAAGGGCATGCATGGGTGTGTGGCATTTGGGTTGTGCGAAGGAGTGCTCGATGGTTGGACGAGGGCGTGGGCACCCGGTTTGTGCGACGACTTAGCACGAGTTCTTCGGTGACTCGGGTGAGCACCCACCCGTCATGCAAGTGTGCACGGTGTGACTTTTGGTGAAATGTTGAGATTGTGAATAGAGGTGTGACTTGTGTAGAGGCACTCGTGTGTGGCAACTTGGTACAACGAGGCACGCCCAAGTTGGGAGAACAACACGATTGTGTGACAAGGTGAACGAAGGGTTGGTGAGTTGTGCAACGACCGTGCGGAGGCGCCGATGAGCTAGGCAACCGAGTTTTGCCGAAGATTGTAAAATTTGGCTAGGTATGAAACTTGGTGTTTCCAAGTATACATGTAAAGCTTGTAACTTGTAAAAGACTATATAATATATTATCAGGCAAACTCATTGTTCAGGTAGTTGCCCATCCCTTTATACTGTGCAATTGTGTTCTTCATGTATAATTGTTGATGTTAATGAATGTGTATGGGTGTTCATTGGTATAAAGGAAACATTAATAATACTTGGTTATGAAACACAAACTAAGTAGGAGTAAGTGGTTAGGCGTAGTCCACGAACATAAGTATTGGTGAAAATAAAGTGTTCAGTGGTGCCGCACCTCACCTAGCATGGTTGAAAGACTATCGTAGGCTTGGGGGCATGACAGCTGGTAGCAGAGTTGGTTCAGGTTGCAGGCATCTTGGTGAAGCTGTTGGATGGTCAAAACTATATTGCAAAGAAGAAGGAAGCTGTTAGCAATGGCAGCTGAATCTCAAGTTGTGTCTAGTCACAGTGCGAAGGATACTACTATGGGATTCCTTGAAAAGGTGTTGGAGAAGATGGACGACATGGAAGCCTTCTGGACTAATAAGATGGACTTGATTGAGAGGGATCAAGAGGCCAATTTGAAGATGAGGGAAGAGCTCAAGGAACTCCAGCCTCAACATGAGTACACTGATC
The DNA here is from genome assembly GCA_000404065.3 of Pinus taeda. Lineage (NCBI taxonomy): Eukaryota > Viridiplantae > Streptophyta > Pinopsida > Pinales > Pinaceae > Pinus > Pinus taeda. Next base: position 61,811 of record APFE030898857.1, read on the forward strand.
TTATGTGTACACAACTTGAAGTAAGGGTCAACGAGGTTGAAGAGGAAAGAGACCAAGGTCTTGCAGAGATCGTGGACTTGAAAAAATCTCTTGACGAAGCCAGAGATGAGATCACAGTGTTGAAGAAGGCCATGAGGCATAACTCAGTTGGAGGAGTGCCTCATGTGAAAGTCAAGGAACCAAAATCTTATGATGGTACAAGGAGTGCAAAGATTCTTGGCAACTTCCTATGGGACATGGAGCAATACTTGGAATGATTAGGTCTATCTGATGATGAGACGAAGTTCAAGGTAGCTGCACAGTTCTTGACAAAGGATGCTAAGATGTGGTGGCGAAGACAGATGGATTAGATTGCCAATGGCAGTGTTGGTGACATTACTTCATGGGATGAGATGAAGAAAGCTTTGCAGACCCATTTCAGTCCCTAGGATGAAACGTGGGAAGCAAGGATGAAGATAAAATTCATAAAGTAGACAGGGGACCTTCAGACATATCAGCGAGAGTTTGCAAGTTCGGTTCTGGAACTTCCTAACATGGCGGAGAGGGACAAGGTGTTCAATTTCATTATGGGGTTGAAGCCTTGGGCACGCAATGAAGTGAAGAGGCAGAGGATTAGAACACTTGAGGAAGCTTTTGCTGCTGTGGATAGGTTGGTGGAGCATTATGATGAGACTTATGATGATAGGAAGAAGAAGTCTGATAAGCCGAAAGAGAAGAAGAAGGATGATGCTTTGGAATCGGATGATAAGTCGAAGACGAAGAAAGCCTTGAAGCGTTGGATATGTGCTGAACCACATACGGTGAAGAATTTTCCTTCTAGACTGAAGGTAGCTGTGATTGCATAATCTAATGCAAAGAATGAAGAAGCTTCTGTGGGGATGATGCAGATACTTGGTGTTGCCACTACTACAAAGGTGTTCTCTCGGAGGGATCCTGAGAGGAATAAGTTAGAGTATGTTCAGATGAAGGTTGGAGGTGCTGATATACTCACTATGGTGGATAGTGGGGCTTCTCACAACTTCATCGGTGAAGATACTGTGAGAAGAATTAGGCTGAAATTTTTACCGGTGAAAGCACAAATTAAGACAGTCAATTCTCCTCCTGATAATGTTCTTGGTGTAGCTGGAAAATTGGACACAACACTAGGTGAGTGGACAGGGAAGGTTGACTTCACTATAGTGTGGATAGATGACTATGAAGCTGTGCTGGGAATGGAATTCTTCAAACAATTCGATGCTATGATTGTTCCACATTTGAAGAGGTTGTACATTCACGATGGAAGGGAGGATGTACCCATTGGTGTACCAACCATTGGAGTAACAAGGCCTGATTATAAGTTGGCAGTGATGCAAATGGAGGATGAGAAGCAGATGGAAGAAATGATTAAGCGATTGTCTATGGTTGAGACAAAGCTTACCGAGCAATCATTAATCATCAAGACTCTTTAAGATAGTATCTTGGATGTGTCAAGAAGGCTAGAAGTGGTTGAGGATGATGATGATGATGATGAGGCTTATATGAGGCCGAATGTCCAGGAGGAGGATTGGGTCACTTATTTACAGAGATGGAGATAGAAGATCCTGACAGATGGATTGAGTTGATTAGTGAGGGTGAGCCTTCAAGCTCTACTCCCTCCACATCTTCTTAGATGGGAAAGAAGATGGGGCTCATTGTTAAGCTGCTCATGGAAGTGGGTCCTTAAAACAGGTTGAGCAGGTATGACAGATGGTGCATGGATGGCTTGGCATCAAGCATCATGACATGTTGCAGATGGGATGGAGTTTCCATGGACCTGAGCATGGGTGATATTCTTGGTGAGTCTAGGATGTGGCAGAATAGACTGGTGAAGGCATAAGGATGGACATTCTTATGATTTGAGCATGACAGTTGGACTAATCACCCGACTAGTTCAAGTCATGAGGGGTAGCAGTGTACCATAGAGGTGTTGACATCAGGGAGACAAGGAGGACAGTTCACAGGATGGGGACGACACATGATCGAGATGGAAGTTCTACATATGTTGTAGGGATGTTTGCAGTATGTGGAGGAGTTTACATCATGGACCGAGGATGAGACAGATATTGATGTTGATCTTGGTGGATGGTTATCAGGGTGGTATGTTGTCAAGGACGACAATGACTTCAGGTGGAGGAGGATGTAAGGACCTGCAGTCCTTGGTCATGTTTCGGCTTCAAGTGTGAGCTCACGACTTCATGTGCAATGGTGATATATTATAATGCTCACAAGGAAGAGAGCGAGGAGCTATGTATATATGCGTGGGAGCATGGAGGAGCACCCAATGGCCAACCAATGAACGTAGTAAGGCCGACCTTACTTGAGAGCATTTGGAGGATGGCCGACTTGTGTTTAGAAGCATATTTGTGATGCCGTTGAGGATATGGGCAGGTCGACTTGGTATCCACCACCTTGCCTACCACTCGTATATATTGGAGGTGCGTGAATGTCATTTGGCACCATTGCACCATCGCTCAAGCATTCAAACTTTGCTCATGAAGAAGAGAAAGGCGCAGAACTAAGGTGTGGATGCAGCAAAGGAGAGAGGCGCAGTTTGGGTGATGCGCCCGTTCTTGGGCAAGGCTGCACGGAGCTAGCGTATTCTTGGATTGGGTGAAGGGCGTGGGTAGAAGTCGCCCGCCAGTTGGAGAAGGGCATGCACGGGTGTGTGGCACCCAGGTTGTGCGAAGGAGCACCCGACAGTTGGACAAGGGCATGGGCACCTGGTTTGTGTGATGACTTGGCATGGGTTCTTGGGTGACTTAGGTGAGCGCCCACCCGTCGTGTAAATGTGCATGGTGTGAATTTTGGTGAAGTGTTGAGATTGTGAATGGAGGTGTGGCTCGTGTAGAGGTGCCCGTGTGTGGCAACTTGGTACGATGAGGCGTGCCCAAGTTGGGAAAACAACACGATCATGCGACAAGGTGAATGAAGGGTTGGTGAGTCATGCGGCGATCGTGCGGAGGCGCCGACGAGCTAGGCAACCGAGTTTTGCCGAAGACTGTAAAATTTGGCTAAGTATGAAACTTGGTGTTTCCAAGTATACTTGTAAAGCTTGTGACTTGTAAAAGACTACATAATATATTATCAGGCAGACTCATTGTTCAGGGAGTTGCCCCTCCCTTTATACTATGCAATTGTGTTCTTCATGTATAATTTCTGATGTTAATGAATGTGTATGGGTGTTCATTGGTATAAAGGAAACATTAATAATACTTGGTTGTGAAACACAAACTAAGTAGGAGTAAGTGGTTAGGCGTAGTCCACGAACATAAGTATTGGTGAAAAGAAAGTGTTCGGTGGTGCCGCACCTCGCCTAGCATGGTTGAAAGACTACTGTAGGCTTGGGGGCATGACAGCGGGTGACCCACTACCAACGCGTTCACCCGGCGGGTGCGCCTTCGTGCGGCCTACCTACCAAACCTGTTCACTCGCCAGGCGCGCCTTCGTGCAGCCTACCTACTGAACTCACCCATTCACCAAACTCGTGCAACCTCCGTGTAGGTCTGCCTAGCAGGCGGGCTCATCCAAACCTGTGGTTCTATGCCTCCTATGCCAGCTCCTCCACACTTTGACCTACAGCTCGCACCTTTCTAAGATGCTCAATGTTAGGACCTACAGTTCGTGCGATGGGCAAGGGAACTCCACCATGCGAAGTGTGTGCAAAACATGAAATGAAATGAACCTTGTTCGAGTTTATAAGGTGTTGGGCAAGTTGAGGGGGCGGTCCCATGAGTTGGGCGGGTTGACCATCCTCTGGGTGAGACAACACATTATGAACAAGTCTGCCAAGCGTTTGGTGTGGGACCGCTAGGTGACACAACCTCCCACCTTCCCATATATATTGGAGGGTGTTTGGAGGCAAACGACCATCATTCGATCAACACGAGTTTTAATAAGGAGTTCTGCAGTGTGTGGATGAGCCCGCACGATGTGCAGAACTCGAGTGTAAACTCATTCAGAAAAGTCATTCGGGCAGTTGTTCGGGAAAGTCGTTCGGACAGTCATTCGGGAAACTCGTTCGGATAGTCATTTAGAAAAATTGTTCAGACGATCGTTCGAGAAAGTCGTTCGGGAAACTCGTTCGAACAATCATTCAGGAAAATTGTTAGAATAGACGTTCAGGAAAGTCGTTCGGGAAAGTCATTCGGACAATCGTTCGGGAAAATCGTTCGGACAGTCGTTTGAGAAAGTCGTTCAGAAAAGTCGTTCAGGAATGTCGTTCAGGAAGGTCGTTCAGGCAGGTCGTTCAGGCAGAACTCGGGCGAGGTTGTTCAGACATGACTCAGATGAGGTCGTTCGGGCGACCTGGGCGAGGTTGTGTGGCGACCCTGGTGAGGTCGTTCGGGTGAATCGAGTGAAGTCATGTGGCGACTTGGGCAAAGTTGAATGGGTGAACGGGTTGGGTGAACTGGTGGACGTGCGGATGGGGTGCCGGGTGAGGGCGCGCCATGCACAACGAAATGGTGGAAACAGTGAAGTGTTGAGATTGTGAACGGAGGTGTGACTCGTTCGGAGGCGCCCGTGTATGGTGACTAGGTTACGACGAGGCGCAACCAAGTTTGGCAAACAACATGATCATGCGATGAGGTGAACGAAGGGTTGGTGAGTCATGTGGCGACTGTGTAGAGGTGCCGACGAGCTGGGCAACCGAGTTTGCCGAAGTTGAAAATTGGCTAAGCGTAAATTTGGGGTTTCCCAAGATCTAACTTATACTTTGTAAAAGTGAAGATTGTATAATATATTGATTTGGGCAGACTCATATTGCAGGGAGTTGCCCCTCTCTTTATACTGTTGTGCATTTCTCTTGTATAATGTTGTTGATAATGAATGTGTATGGGTGTTCATTGGTATAAAGGAAACATAATAATACTTGGTAACAAAAATAAAACTAATTATGGAATGTTAAGGCATAGTCTACAATTGTAAGTATTGGTGAAAAGAAAACGGTTGGTAGTGCTGCACCTCGCTATAAGCGGTTGAAAGACTATCGCAGGTGTGGGGGCGTGACATGTGGTATCAGAGCAGGCTGCTAACCGGGTTCACGTTGAAGTGCTAACCCCACTGCACTATCATGACAGTTGGTATCAGATCAAGGTTGCTCCTGACGAAGTGACAGTGGAAGCAGGTAGTTGCAGGTGAAGGAAGCTGATTTCACATACAAGTGGAACAAGGGTTGCTTCATGGTTGCAGGGAACTTGGTGAAGCTGGTGAATGGTGAAACAGGGTTAGCAGGGGTGAAGCTTAGCACTTGGGCCAAGCTAAACGGCGAGGCATGGCAGGTTTGGAAGAATGCAAAGGGAAGCTCTTGCTTACCTTATACAGGTTGAAGCGGATGAAAGAAGAGAATCCCCAGATTTGAAAGGAACTTGAAGTCTTGGAAATGAATGTTGAAGACAAACTTCTTCAACTTGGTTGGACAATGGAGCAAGATGAAGTTGCAGATTGTGATGACAAGGAAGAGGAAGCCGTGATGATTGAAGATGTTGCAGATGTGACAATGATGGAGGATGAACTTGAGGTTGATCAAGTTGGACCAGGATCGTGCAGTTTGCAGACATGGATGGATGAGGGTAATCACATAGAGGAGCCTCATGATGATGATGAAGTAAGTATTGATACTTGTATTTCACTTGAGCATTTGGTAGATGAATCATATGTAGGGAAGGGCAAAGTTAATTTGTCGATGCAAGGGAGCATCTTCCCATGGATGGCTATGATGAGACCTTGTATGGAGAAACAAGGATTGTTGATTGTTGCAGGACTTATTGGGGTTTTTTGTGACCTTATGGTAGAAGGTACAAAGGCCCGTGACAAGGAGGGAACATGTTGATCGTTGTGGAGGATTGGGTCATGCTTTAGCCACTTTGGCTAAGTGCCCGGCATGACTCATGGACATATTGAAGAAGGGCACACACACTTGAGTCACTTGGGTGGACTTCTGATGGCTGAGACCAAAAGCAAGTCTTGGTGGAACCTTCAGTGGGGGAGCTATGATGGAAGGGACTCGTGATGATGATGATATGGTTGGGTGACCAAGTTCACTAGTTTGGATTTGCAAACTTGGATGAGGATGACCGATTGTTGTGATGGGTCTACTTAGTTGGACTACATGGGAAATGTAGTCATGGACATCAGGTTGGAGACATGGAGCATGGCAGTCTTATGCAGGGACAGTATGCAGGAGCACTTGTAGAGGTGTCACTTGTGGGCATCCAATGAGGAGTGCCAAGGCAAGGATGTTGTGCAGGTGGATTTCCTAATGTGACATGGATATGTTTTACTTATGAGCCAATGGAGAGGTTGTGCACTCATGTACAACAAGGCCATGAACTTGGATGGAGTTGTGAACAGACTATGGAGCATTCCTACTAGATGGAGAGTTGAGGCATCTTGCAAAGACCTTTGGGCGAGACTTGTATGCTTGATGAGATGTTGGTTGGAGATGACTTCTAGAGCTCATGATGACATGAGATTTTTATGACTTCATATATGGTGGACTTCATATATGGCGGACATAGAGGATCTGATGCATTGAGGAGCTGAGGTCAGAGACTTTGATGCAGGATGGGGTGCATACTTTCAAGTACATTATGGGAATGGCTTGGAAGAGTGACTTGATGTGGAGGATCGATATGAGACACTTTGGAGTGATGGAGTTACAACGATGATGATGCCTTGGTGGCAACACTTAGGCATGGGTTGAGCCGAGACTCAACCACTTTTGACACATGGGGCTGATTGATCTATGATCATGAGCAGCACATGGATAGTTGAGATAGGTCTATACTTGTTTCTATGGCAGACTTAAGATGGCACATTGTAGATATGATGGAGGTTGCTTCATGGACCTGGATGTGGCACATTGAGAGTCGGAGATTGACGGTCTCTTCATATTGAGGAGGCACACATATGGATGATGATGTGGGGGTGGATGTGACTGATTTCATACAGCACATTAGTACCAGACATCATGGAGAGCATGTTGCAGATGAGATGAGGACTACTTCATGGACCTAAGCATGGATTATATTTATGGAGATGGATTCTTGATCGAGTTAAGGATGTGACAGGATGTTTAGAGAAACAACTGATGGTGGCATGATGATGTGCATTCTCATGGTTTGAGCGTGACTGTTGGATTAGCTACCCAACTAGTTCAGACATGGGGGCCGACATGTACAGAGATGTGTTAGCATTGTGTTGGAGTATCATGGCAGCAGTTCACATGGGACGACACATGATGAGGTCGACATGAGATGTTGCAGTGGGCATGTAGCCTGAGATGGACAAGCCAACCCTCCACGATGGAGAGAAGCATGTAGAGATTGTGACAGGGTGGTCGATGGCCATGGATTGAGATGATTTCCGATGTATGACATACCGATAGGGTGTATACATTGGTATGGTGATCTTGGTGACAGATGGTTGCTGGGATGAGATACTGTCGAGGACGACAATGACTTCCAGTGGGGGAGGATGTTAGGAGCTGCGGTTCGTGCGACGGGCAGGGCAACTCCACCATGCAAAGTGCGTGCGAAACATGAAACAAAATGAACCTTGGGCGAGTTGAGGGGGTGATCCCATGAATTGGGCAAGCTAACCATCCTCCAGGCAAGACAACACATTATGAATGAGTCAGCCGGGCGTTTGGTGTGGGTCGGCTGGGTGACATAACCCGCCACCCGCTCGTATATATTGGAGGGTGTTTGGAGGCAAACAACCATCATTCGATCAACATGAGTTCGAATAAGGATTTCTGTAGTGCGTGGATGAGCCCGCATGATGGGCAGAACTCGGGTGTAAACTCGTTCAAAAAAGTCGTTCAGACAGTCGTTCGGGAAAGTCATTCGGGCAGTCGTTCGAGAAACTCATTCAGACAGTCGTTCAAAAAAATCGTTCGAACGGTCGTTCGGGAAAGTCGTTTGGACAGTCGTTTGGGAAACTATTTCGGACAGTCGTTCAGAAAAATCGTTCAGACAGTCATTCAGGAAAGTCGTTCGGACAGTTGTTCGGGAAAGTCGTTCCGACATTCGTTCGGGAAAATCATTTGGACAATCATTCGAGAAAGTAATTCAGAAAATTCGTTTAGGAAAGTCGTTCAGAAAGGTCGTTCAGGTAGGTCGTTCAGGCAAAACACGGGCGAGGTCGTTCAGGCAGGACTCGAGTGAGGTCGTTCGGGCGACCCGAGCGAGGTCGTGTGGCGACCCAGGTGAGGTCGTTTGGGTGAACCAGGTGAAGTCGTGTGGCGACCCAGGTGAAGTCGTGTAGCGACTTGGGCAAAGTTGAACGGGTGAACGGGTGGATGTGCGGACAGGCTGCCGAGTGAGGGCGCGCCGTGCACGACGAAACGGTGGAAATGGTGAAGTGTTGAGATTATGAACAGAGGTGTCACTCGTGCGGAGGCGCCCGTGTGTGGCGACTTGGTTACGACAAGGCGCGCCCAAGTTGGGCAAACAACACGATCGTGCAATGAGGTGAACGAAGCGTTGGTGAGTCATGTGGCGACTGTGCGGAGGTGCCGACGAGCTGGGCAACCGAGTTTGCCAAAGTTGAAAATTGGCTAAGTGTATATTTGGGGTTTCCCAAGATTTAACTTATACTTTGTAAAAGTGAAGATTGTATAATATATTGATTCGGGCATACTCATATTGCAGGGAGTTGCCCCTCCCTTTATACTATTGTGCATTTCTCTTGTATAATGTTGTTGATAATGAATGTGTATGGGTGTTCATTGGTATAAAGGAAACATAATAATACTTCGTAACGAAAATAAAACTAAGTATGGAACGTTAAGGCATAGCCTACAATCATAAGTATTGGTGAAAAGAAAACAGTTGGTAGTGTCGCACCTCACTATAAGTGATTGATAGACTACCGCAGGTGTGGGGGCATGACACTCGAGCTCGTTGAATGACTTGTTCTTTGATGACTTGATTGATGCCATTCATCCACCTCTCATCCGCCTATATATATGCATGTGAAGTGTGGTTGTGCCAACCGGCTGACCTTCTTTCCATCGTGTAGCCGACCTCCAACTTCGCGTTTAGCTCGTCCATGAGGTGGGTCGGCCCGCTCATCATGCAGGACCGTCCCCTCATCTCGCCCAACTCTTCACCAACGTTCGGTCGGCTTGTGGGTGACTCGCTCAGTTTGTCCCCACTGTATAAACTCACGTCCAAGACTCCTCTCACATGCATTTTCGCATCGCACGCTTGTTTGCCTTAGCCGCAACTCGCCAACTTCGCACGGGATGTGCACTTCGATGAGGTGAACGAAGGGTTGGTGAGTCGTGTGGCGACCGTGTGGAGGTGCCAACGAGCTGGGCAACCGAGTTTGCTGAAGTTGAAAATTGGCTAAGTGTAAATTTGGGGTTTTCCAAGATTTAACTTATACTTTGTAAAAGTGAAGATTATATAATATATTGATTCGAGCAGACTCATATTGCAGGGAATTGCCCCTCCCTTTATACTATTAATGTCTTGTATAATGTTGTTGATAATGAATGTGTATGGGTGTGCATTGGTATAAAGGAAACATAATAATACTTCGTAACGAAAATAAAACTAAGTATGTAATGTTAAGGCATAGTCTACAATCATAAGTATTGGTGAAAAGAAAATGGTTGGTAGTGTCGCGCCTCGCTATAAGCAGTTGAAAGACTATCGCAGGTGTGGGGGCGTGACACTCGAGCTTGTTAAATGACTTGTTCTTTGATGACTTGATTGATGCCATTCATCCACCTCTCATAGGCCTATATATATGCATGTGAAGCATGGTCGTGCCAACTAGACGACCTTCTTTCCATCGTGCAGCCGACCTCCAACTTCGTGTTTAGCTCGTCCATGAGGTGGGTCGGCCCGCCCATCACGCGGGACCGCCCCCTCATCTCGCCCAACTCTTCACCAACGTTCGGTCGACTTGTGGGTGACTCACTCAGCTTGTCCCCACCATATAAACTCACGTCCAAGACTCCTCTCACGCGCATTTTCGCATCGCACGCTTGTTTGCCTTAGTCGCAACTCGCCAACTTCGCACGAGATGTGCGCCTGCCCGTCCCACGGACTACAAGTCCTTACACCTTGCATGCCAATTATAATTATAATTATAATTAATTTAATTTGATAGTTTTAAAAATTAAATATATATAATTTAATTTAATTTAATATTTTTAAATTTAATATAATTAATAAATTTAAATAAAAATAACTAAAATATTACGATTTAATACCCGGATAATTTAATCAGATTACCAAATTTAACTAAACCGTCAATTTAACTAAGCCCTAAAAAGGATGATGTCATTCCTCATAAGCAGATTTTAAAAATGGCAATAGTTTACTCTGAGATACCCCTCAAATTTAATTTAATAACAATGGTGCCATTAACTAAGGGCTTTTGTAATATTGTTTGTCGCATCTCTTCGAAAAAATAGAATGAGTTAACAATAAAGTTCAGATCCACAAATGACTCCGAGATACCCCTCAAGTTTAATTTAATAACACCTAAATGTTATGGAGTTGTTTTTATCGGAGAAATCCATTTTAAAAGTTTTAAAAACTCAACTCTAAATGTTATATTTTATTTCTCTGACAGCGACCAGAGATCTGCCAGATTTTGGAGAAATTTGACCCCAAAAACCCGCCGTAAATGCTTTCAAGACAACTCTAATGACAGCGACACCTCTCTGACAGTGACAAGTTTCCGTGGTTGTTGCGGTTCCGGCATGGATCTCGAGACATTATTGTTGCGGTTCCGGCATGGATCTCGAGCATTCACTCATCGGGTAGCGAACATATATCATTTATTTGTATTTAGACGCCTACAAGTAAATAAATCAACTCAACAGGGAGTGGGAGTGTAAGCTAAGAGAGCCTCCGACCAGAGGGATTTTCAATATTACGCGACTCTGTACAGTAAACGTTAATTGTTGGAACTTAGGAGGAGGATGGGGTCTTTCGGGGAGCTCCAGTACAGCAATCTTCACGTTTTGATTGTGCCCTTTCCGTTGCAGGGTCATATCAATCCACTGCTGCAGTTTGCCAAGAAGCTGGTCGCATCTAGAAATCTCCGGGTCACGTTTGTGACGACCGAAGAGAACCGCCACCGCATGTTACGGGCGCAAGATGCAGCAGCACTGCCCGAGTCTAACTCCTCTCTGAAAGTTCAATTTGAAACAATCTCGGATGGATTTCCGGTGGATTTCGACCGGTCGAAACAAGATCTCCAACTTAAGTTGGATATGTTATGCAAGATAGGAGGATTCTCGTTAACAAATCTCATAGAGAGGCTAAACGCTCAAGGCAGCAACATTTGTTGCGTCGTATACGATCCTCTCCTTTACTGGGTTCCTGAAGTTGCAAAGAAGTTTAATATTCCTGCAGCTTTTTTCTGGACGCAATCCTGCGCAGCTTACTCGATCTATTATCATTTCAACAGAGGACTGGGTATGCTTTCAATTGAAATTTGATAGGAATCTTTATGTGGATGGTCGATTCTTAGAATATTTTATCATGAGACTTATTTTACATGGATTGTCGATTTTGACCGAATTTATTTCACATAAGCATGTTCTTGTCTGGTCTGATTTAGAATATTTCGAAAATCTGCAACCAACTTAAATTCAAAGAAGTTTTTTAAGCGATGCAGAGATTTTTTGGTTATTTTAATATAATCGTTGGAGTCTCTGCCCAAATTATTTAAACAGGCTAAGCTAGATCGGTTCTTCAACTTGTCTTGATGATGAACCACACTGGTTGGTTGGAAAAGCGTCTACAAAAGATTGTTTATGTGATTTCGCCAAAAACTCTCTAAACAATATTATCGATCACAGAAGTCTAAATTCTTTAATAATTTAATCTTCTTTGTTGTTTTCAGTAATCTCGTGCGATGAAACAGGGAAAGCGACTGGGAAAGCGACTGACAAGATACAAATACCCGGGCTACCGCTGCTGAACGTATCGGACATACCTTCCATTCTGCAACCCTCTGATACCAACGCGCCTCTCTTGCAGCTTGTAATGGATCAGTTTAATACCTTATCGGAGGCAACGTGGATACTGGGAAATTCGTTTGACGGACTCGAGTCCGAAGAAGTAAACTCAATGAAATCGATTGCTCCGATTCGCACCGTCGGCCCTCTCATACCCTCGGCTTTCTTGGATGGACAGAATCCCGAAGATACGGACTTCGGCGCACATATGTGGAAGACCGTAAATTGCATGGATTGGCTAAATACGAAGGAACCGGCGAGCGTTGTGTACGTTTCCTTCGGAAGCATTTCTGTTCTTTCGAAAGAACAAACTGAAGAGATAGCTCTTGGGCTGAAGGCTACTGGATATTCCTTCATATGGGTCATTTGTCCATCTTCTTCCGAAGGGGAGATTAACACTGACGAAACCTTGCCGGAGGGTTTCCTCGCCGAAATCTCCGGCCAAGGGCTAGTTGTTCCATGGTGTCCACAGCTGCAAGTGCTTTCTCATGTGTCCGTTGGTGCATTTATGACACACTGTGGGTGGAACTCGACGCTAGAAAGCCTCAGTTTGGGGGTGCCCCTTTTGGCTGTTCCTCAATGGAGCGATCAGACGACGAATTCTCTATACATCGCAGAGATATGGAAGACAGGACTGAGATTAAATAAGCGACCCGCAGATGGACTGGTGGGGAAGGAGGCGGTTGAGAAATGTATAAAAGTTGTTATGGAAAGCGAAGTGGGTGTTGAGCTGAGGGAGAACGCTTCACGGTGGAAGAAATTATCGAGGGAGGCAATGGGAGAAAGCGGATCTTCCAATAAAAATATTCAAGAATTTGTTGACGATATTGCTCGCAGAGCATCCTCATTGCCATTATCCGGTTAATGCTATCATAGATTTCTGAATGAGTAAGAGGGTGATACTATGCTGGAGTAGTCCCTGCCTTGCCTTTAAAGAAAGTTTGATATGGACATTGTCAATTCGCGAGTAACTTGTAAGTAGGGCAATACGTCGACTCTTTAATTTGGAATAGAATTTTCTTAATTTAAATATAATTATTAAATGGATGGTATAATTATTAAATGGATGGTAGATTTTAGAATAGGATATTTTTAGTCATAGGACTTTTTCTTTGATTTGGAATAAAATTTTAGTAATTTGAATATAATTATTAAATGGATGGTAGATTTTAAAACAGAATATTTTTAGTAGATAGTAATAAAATAATTAAAACTTATTTTTCAAGGTAATAGTATTTTTTTTTATCTATAATTAAATTGATTAATTAGAAAAATGTTATATTAACAAATCTGATATAAAATACTAGTTAATAAATTTTTTAATATATTTATTATAAATTATTAGTATTAGTCATAGTATTATAACAACATTCTTTTTAGGTGATAAACATAGACCTGAATTGATTATTGGTTAATATATATATGTTGAACTTATATTTATTTATTTATTATTATAATAAATATTTAAATTTTATTAAATATTTATTAATTATTTTTTTTTTAATTTTAATATTAATTATAAATTGATGATCATGACTGTTTACCAAGAATTAATACCTAATTTATATCCATAATTTATTTGCATTTATTTTGAATTTTTTGGGATTATACTCATTTTAATCGATCAAATTTACAAGATTTTTATTATAGTTAAATTTGTATTTTTAAATTTTCAACCATTAACCTTTTTACCATAATTTTTTCCCATTATTAATGTTTTATAAAACACCATATCACCAATTACTTTACGTTTATTAATCATATAACACTCACTTAAAGGAATTAGTAGAAACACATTTTATCTTTCCATTTTATTTTATTGGTTGAGACAATAGCTAAAACCAGAGTTTGATCGTGGTGAATGCGTTTTCCATATATCATTTCGTTAATTATAGAATGAGCTGTGTTAACATTGGTTTGTGATATACGGCTAATATATGATTTTCTCATATAATTTGTGATAGTTCACTGAGAGTTTATCGACAGTTACTTTAGTGATAAAATTGGTAATGACTCTACATCAAAGTTATAAAGTAAAAGTGTTCGCAGCAATATTATGTATTTAATACTTGGTTTGAATCATGGATGGTTTTATTTAATAATATAATTTGTACAGAATTTTTCTGATAAATACAAATATAGACTTATATTTTACTAATCAATTAATATGAACAATTGAAAAACATTCTTTATTTATTTTTCATTTACACTGGCTTTAGTAATCAGATTGATTAAGACTCTACATCAAGGCTAGTAAAATAGTTTGCACTGTTATTATATTTTTAAAGCTGGTTTTAATTATAAAACGTTTTAGTTGTTAAGTATATTGTTATGATATAATTGTGGATATCTTTTTGGGGTAATCAAAATTATATTTTAGTAGTTAAATTAATATGAATTATTAATTGTTATAATTATATATAATATAATAGATATTAATTGACGTTTTTAGTTTTTTAGGAGTTAAAATTATAATGGATTTTTGGGGAAGCCTTCTCTCCAAGCTTTTTGAAATAGAATAAATCTAATCAAACTAAATAATTTTGTTCTTTAAAGATTGGATAGACCAAAGTTTGGTCCATTGGATGTTAACCATTATCATATATATATATATATATATAATATATAGAGAGAGAGAGAGAGAGAGAGAGAGAGAGAGAAGAGTATAATTAGTATAGATTAATTTATTTATTTATTTATGAAGTGTTGAGAGAGATAAAATCATTGCAGAAGAAGATTATTTTAGGAGTAAAAAATTAGAGATTTGGTTATGGTTCACTTGTTATTTAGTAGGTACATAGTGATTGTAACAATATTTCAAGGAATTGAACCTAAGTGGGGTGATAACAACAATTTTTCCTAACCACTCAAAGTAACCTCAATTGACTTGATGACAATATTTATTAAATAATGAATCCATACAGGTAAGGAGAGGTAAGGAGAGTTTTTGATAGAGGAGGAATGACCTATTATAGAGTTTTGTGAACCCAATGTTTCGGACTACTAAGTGAGTCCATCATAAGGGGATGCGTCAATAGATATTTTGAAGATATTAATGATATATCCATG